>CABFOV010004263.1:44148-54438 GCA_902141375.1 Timema poppense
TATATATATATATATCAAGTGTCAGGACTCAAAGATTTCTTTGAAAATCCATAAATATTTGAACATAAAATGATTATAAGGCAATAGCACTTATTATTTATTCCATCAAAATAATATTTGTTTGGTCTAAAAAAATTAGTTGTTTAGTAAACTATTGAACTAAAAACTATCTACTAAACTCCATTTTTGCTCTGACTAGGTCTTATGAATTTCCTAAATGCATTTTATTTTTCACTTTTTGACCTTTCCTCTGATAGCTTTTTATGTTTCTGTTATTCTTTTATTTGTTTTTGTAGCTTTTTCATTTTATATTTTACTTTTGGAACTATTTTGTTGTAATCTAAAATGACAATTATTACTAGCACCCTACTTTTTTTACAACCAAAAAATTCATAATACCTCTGCCTCTTTGTTACCCAATACAACATTTCCTGATATTCAGAGCCAGTGTCCTCTACCGATAGGTCGAATACAGTCAAAGTGGGGGATTGGTGGAATCTTTAATAAACAACTAGTACAAACTCACTTACTCAGGAACATGAGTTACTTTAAGATACCGGTAGTGAAAGATTTTAAAATGCTTAAATATTTGGCTTTTTAAATCAAAAAATATTCTTCAATTTTCTTTTACCGCAATACAAATTTGATAAAAATAATGAGCTATCACCAAAATATTCTAGCTTAGTAATAATAAAAAAAGATTCAACTTAATTAAAAATACTTATGTGTCCTTGAAATTTATATAAACACTAAAATATTACACTAAATATAAGTAGCTACTAAAATGTGAGCCAAAGCATTGTCCCAAGGAGGATGTCGAGAAGGGAAAAATAATAGAAATAATAGCTTTGATACACTATTTGTCATTGTTGTCCACTCCTCTCAGCCCGCCCCCCCTTTCAACACAAGAAAATATTGGTCTAGTATCATGAGGCGTAAATAGAGATGGGAAAACAGTGGTAGGTGCGCTGTGGTATGGAGTAGTGACAATCAAAATCACCCTTGACAATCACTCACACATGTTTAGTCACTCAGAATTTTGAATTAAAATATATGCAATATGTGCTTGGGCCTAGGAAATGATTAAATAGTGTCTTAGTTTAAAACTACAAAACCAAATTTATTTTTACATCTTAACTGGGTCCTAAGCCATGGATTAGAAGGGAGATAAATAATTAATGGATGCTCAAGTCAAGATTTAAGTGCTACTAACTACTAGCACTTGAAATCTTTTTCCCTTTGGGCTGTTTTCCAAAAGCCTTAAGGATATTTGTGAGGATCCTAGTTTCCTCTCTTTGCCAACATTTACAACATACTTCTTGAAGAAGTTTTTATTAGACTATTCAGGTTTTAGACATCTTTTCAGCCACAGTGCTAACATCTAATCACAATTTTCAAACTGTGTTTTAAGTCCATCTATTAACCGTGTTTGAATAAATAAGTACCTAGTTAAGAAAATAAAAATGTTTGAACTTAGTTCACGGTGGTGTATAACCCGACACGGTGCAAAAAAAAATAGTTTGCTAGACTTTGTGATAGACAAATGCTGCCATACATCACCCGGGTTAATATACACAATAATCGCTGCACGGTGACAAACATATGATGGCTTGCACTATAATGGAGAAACAACAAATAATACAAATAGTCGGGAGCTAAGATATTAACAAGGACCTACTAGGAAATTTTGTTTCCATTTATGATCATAAGGACATAAAGAGAGGATAAAATCTTTGGTGATTGAGAAAATAAAGCACGTATTTTTGGAGAATTCAAACATATCCTCATCTATTTGAAGGTGTTCAATGAGGAGTTAGTGAGCTAAGACCATATTTTGAATATTAAATGTACTGTCATTTTAAAATTTGGACTATTTTATAAATTAACAAAAATTTATAAGATAGTACCCCTTTTTCTTAAAAACAATCCACTCAACAAATTAATTCACACATTAATCAAATTAACAATTGATTACAAACATTATTTTGAAAATAAACAAGATTTGACTACAACATAATGTCAATTTTGTTTTTTTTAGTTTTGTTTTTATATATTAAACTAAGAAAATAAAAATAAAGCAATAATCTTTGTAAAACCTAGTTTTACCAAATTTAGGAGCCTCCTCTCCTATTAAATGTATCTGCATTGTTCAGACATTAGCTAATCTGGTTCAAACTATTTTAATTAGCTACATTTTGATAATTATATTCCAGTCATCATCAATTAAGCACAAAAAGTTTCAATAAACTAAACCAAAGCACAAAAAAAAAACTCTGGAATTTGACCTGTAGCTCCTCCTGTCCTCTGGAAGTCAGGACTACCCCCCACCCCCACCCCGCCCCGCCCCTCCCCCCGCCTTCATTCTGAACTGTCGGCTTTCGGAAGAGGCTGGTTTATTAATATCAGGATATGTCCCATCATTTGTCTTTTGTCTAGTGTTGATCCCTCATCTTTCATGTGTGTGTACGTTACTTGTGACATAAATATAGTCAGTTAGATATTATCTATCAAAGCTAGAGGCTTGCTTTTCTCTGCTACAACATCACAAACATGACAACTTTTCAAATTGAAACAAACATTTCAGTTTAACTGAAGAGTTGGGGATCTCAAATGTTGCTTTTCATTATTTGTATATTATTAATTAATTTTTTAATAAATCATGATATTTTTATCAAACCCTTTACACAATTTTTACATTAAAATGATAGACGGTTACATAATTTTGACAGTTATATATAAAAAAATACATAGAAATGTTGCCGATTTTAAAAAGTTGTTTTATTGACTAGGTGATGTATAGATAATTAAAAAAGTCGTTTTATTGAGATTAACTATTGGAATGGTTGGTATGGAGTGGTCCATCCATCTGTTTGTGTGCCTGTCATATTGTTCCTGTTCTCAGAGATAAGTGCACTCGAATATAGTAACTGACTCCGACTTAGTTCCGGACTAAGTGCATTCAGATTATTTTACTCTCTCCCTCTCTCTCTCAAGTTTCATAAATGCTGCTATAATTTCCTAAAAGTCAGCAACATTTTTAGGGTCTTTGTTGTTGTTTTCATCAATAATATGATTGTGTTGTGAAATGTTGCACTAGATAGAACAGTGGCCTTAAGTCAATTCTAGTGAATCCATAGTGCACTATGGCAAATGGTCAACATTTCTATTTGATATGTTTAAACAAGCTATATTAGCAATATATTCCATCAATAGTGTTACCAGGGGGCAAGCAGTGTTGTTAAAAGGACCAATAAATGGCTACAAATTGGGCAGTAAATATTATTATAAGGGGGCAAGAAGTGTTATTATATAATGGGCAAACAATATTGTTACAGGGGCAAGCACAGTTTGGTTACATAGGGGGAAAACAGTATGATTAAATAATGAACAAGAAATCTTGTTACAAGGGGGCAAGAAGTGTTGTTATATAGTGAGCAAGCAAGCGCCAAGCCCCCACCCAATCGACCTCACCTGGGGTACAGCTACTAAGGGAATAATGGTTTAGTTTCTGTGCGATAGTTTACTGTTCTATCACAAATGAACAATATTTCCTGGCAAACATTCAGTGCCCAGAATACCAGTATTCCAAATAAGTTGTCTAGAATCTAGTACTTTGAATATATTTTGGTTTAATCCTGAAACATAAAAGTTTATTTTTGATCTCATTATTATTATTATTATTATAATTTGTTTTCCAAAATGCTTACATACTTCATGTATGTCAGTTTTGTATTTATTTTTTCAAGGCATTCATATTGTTAAACTTAATTTTTTATTCCTTTCTTTTAAAGGATAATTTTAAGTGATTAATGGACTAATGATTAATTACAACCAATATTTTAAAGTAAAGTAAAGTAAATAAAAGCAAACCTTATATAAAAAAAAATGTTATATCAGCAAATTATTATCTATTTTTTTACAAAAAAAAAAGATAATACAAATTTATTTGATGAATAGTCATTACCTTAAAATACATCTATA
Organism: Timema poppense; assembly: GCA_902141375.1. Classification (NCBI taxonomy): domain Eukaryota; kingdom Metazoa; phylum Arthropoda; class Insecta; order Phasmatodea; family Timematidae; genus Timema; species Timema poppense. The sequence continues at coordinate 48,130 of CABFOV010004263.1, forward strand.
TGGTGGACACAAGTGAATAATAAAATAAAAAACTTTATTTTTATGTCCTACGTAATTGTTACTATTCCGTGATTTAAAAAGCACTTCCATTTATTAAAAAAATCTTTGTTATATTAGAAATAAAAAAAAGGCTGTCAAATTCCAAAACATGATTTCAACTTCATGTTACTTCATGTCCTAGCGGTCACATTATTGATCCCTAGGGTAAATGTTGTAGATATTGTTATGTGCTGTCCAACAAATTCGTTTATTATTTGATTTGTTGTGTGTTTTATCCTGGGATTTAATGACAAGTCGTTCATTCCTTGTGTCTGTCATGTAGATATTATGTGATTTTTTTTTTGTTAATCTGTGTCTCATGTACGTGTGTGTCTGTCTGTGTTCTATATGTGTCAACACAGACTCACATATGTGTGCGTGTGTGTCTGTCTGTGTGAGCGACTGAGTGAGAGCTTGGTTTCTTGTAAAACAAAACTCTTCAGTTTATTGAAATAAAACGCCACCACCAAGCACTTATGAAAGATGCACATTGTTTAATTTCTTGTTATATTTATTTCCATGTTTGGGATAATATTTGTTGAACTAATAGATTATTCAAAACTATCAGACAAAAGCTATTTATCAATATAATTTAAAAGGTACTGTTAACGCATTCAAAATGATACCTATTTGTTTTCCACACATTATTTAAAACAACCTCCACATGACCTAATAAAGGCCGATTTCTACCGATGTGTTGATTTCATACATGCTTGTCGTGTTTGTGGCGATTTTATTATTTTTTCGTAGTTTTTTTGCTTACGTCGTCTTCTTCTCGTTACTCCCTCCCATTGTAGTCAGTTCTGGAACTCGTTTACGCCGCGGTAAGTCGCCCCAGATATTGTTCTTACTTACTGTCACTTAAATAAGATTTTTTAAAAAAACAACAAACAACTCTACCCTTCCTTTACAATAAAAAAAACTATAAAATATTAAAACTTCTATTCTTCATCAAAGCTCTCCATAAAAACCACTCTTTCTTTCTGGATGCTATTCAACACACATTACTATTGTTTCTTTATCACCTGAAATACTAGGTTTTTAATCATTTAAATGTATCTATATTATAAAAACCACTGTGTATTTATTTTACATTTTGTTAAAAATTATCATCTCTTGTTGTTTTTTTCAATAAATATTAATGATTGCATGTTGTAAAATAATTATAGTCAAACACATTTTATTTATTTCATTTTGAATCTTTTATGCATTAGGTTTCCCAAAGTAAAAACAAAATCAATTAATAATTTGAGAGTAGTTTCCAAACAATTTATCTGTGTTTGTTCGAAATGCCCCTTCTTCACATCTCTATTTTGGCCCTGTAAAGTTGGTATCCCTCCCGTGTTTCATGCATGCTGGAATGTGATGGAACTTGGTAGCCTGCCTAATAGCGAACACCACCACTAATAAAGAATTAGTAACAATATGACCAACACAACATTTTAAATTTATATTTTATAGCCTACAAAATAAATAAGTAAAAACCCAATTCATCCAAGCAATTTTTATTAGATCACTACCTATATAACAAATTGCAGTCTAGTTGGGATGTACAACATTTAGTTTTGTTTGTGTATTGATTGTACACATAATACCTGAACAGATCAATACTAATATTTTTAACTAGACTGAGTTGTGTGCCTAATACTAAGAACTGGTTATTTTATAGCTTCACAGTGGAGAGATTCTATTTTATACTTTTTAAAATCATTATTCCCCCCTATTTTTGTGATGCGAAATAATATTAATGTGTGTTAAAAATAACTGGATTTTTTTAAATTGCTGATTTAATTTTAAACTTTTGTACTAATTTGATTAAATGTTTTAATTTTTAAGGAGTTTTGATTGAAAGTTATTTAATCAAACACTTTAAAAAAAAAAAGAAGAGTCCAACATTGGTTTGATTTCTTCATCACTTATGGTACACACAGTACTAGTACTTTATGAAACAAAAATACTCCCAGATTCCCAAACATTAGTGTTTAGTTCAAATTTGAAACGAAGGAACACTTTTTAAACCAAATTTAATTTAATGTAGTAAAAACTTAAGTAAATATCAATGACAGAAAAAAAAGTGTATTGTTAGTTCTTGTACAGCTTTGTCATTCATTATGTTGTTAGCAAAATTACATTAAAATTATGTATATTTATTAAATGATGTAAAATCTCTTTTGCTTAAAATCACTTTAAGTAGCCTAAACTTTATACCAGTATTTAAAAAAAGATTCAATCGGGTATAAAAAATATTTTAAAATGTGTTTTTTAGTATAATATTAATCATAAAAAAATAAAATGAAATAAGTACTGTGATATAGTATTTAATCCTTATTTTAACAAAATATTTTAATTTTTATAATAGGGCCTAATACTCTTACATCAAAAAGCCATCAGGGAGAATCAACTAAATTGTTTTTCTATTTGTTGTAAATTTTTACAAATTAAAGCCTTTAACTCCCTCCCCCTTGTTATTTTCTAAAATTTAAGCATGGTCATAAAACCACTAACAATAATTTATTAAACTAAACAATGGACTAACTTTATTTTATACAGGAAATTTGCTTAACGGTCACCAAAATATTAGTGTTAACATTTGAGATGAATTGAAAAAGAATCAACAGGAACAATTTAGAGTGATTTAAACAAAACATAAATTAAAGTCTCCTAAGGCAACTCCTGGTATCCGAGCTTGTTCGCGCAAATTCACATTCCTTTCAGTGGTCCTCTCACTGTTTGAATCTCGACAAGTAAAGGAAGTTGAGCCAAATCTATTGAAAGGTGTTGGCCATTAGTGACCTTTTAAAAGTAAGACACTAGTACTGTGTGTATGGGCTTCAAACACAAACACATTTCACAATTTAAAAAAAAACTATTTCCAATTTTGTGTCTCTGTGTTACTGTGTTGTTGCACTGGTTTGTCCGACTTATTATTTATGTTATTATTATTTATGTATTGTGTTGTGTGTGTCTTATCATTTTCATTTTTATTTTATTTTTGGATTTATTTTTATAGAAAAAAAAAAGAAAACTATTAATAACCTTTTAATTGAAGAGTAATTTTTGGAGAGTGTAGCCTTCTTTGTCCCTTGTCTGCGTCTTTCATTGTTTCTCTGTCACTTCCGCCCTGCCCCACTCCACCCCCTGAACCCAAACAACCCTTCCTTCTTGTGAGGAATATCCCAGCATTAAAAAAAATCATTACAACTATTTTTAAGTATTAGTAGTTTTTTTCAATTATTGCATTCATATATTTATTATATAAAATACACTTTTTCTCTCTAACACTTTTTTATCATATTGATGTCCATTTTTTCATCTCAATGTATTTTTTTACATTTATTTTTATATATTGTAGTTTACATTGAAATGCTTATAATTTTTTTTTTAGTTTGTTTGTATATCTAAACTTAAGGTAATCAAATCGTATCTCAATATCTGTAAGATATTATTGAAGGCTATCTATTATTTTTATTTAGCTTACTATAGTTATTAGTTTTATTGGAGATCAATTTGAAACTTAGGTAAGTTTATGAAGAAATTTTAGAAAAGTAACACATATAAAGTAATTTTAACATATTTATTACAAATATGTTTTACTATTTTAACCATTCTCTTATTACAGTGTTTATTTTAAAATACAAATAATTTTATTTGGTGCGAAATACACAATATTTTTACAGTTAATATAATATATCTACAATCATTTGTGATTTAAAATATTTTCATCATTTTCCTACTTCACTATATGAATATGCTAATCCACATGGATATTAATGTAATTAAGTATAAAATGTCCCTTCCTTCAATTCTATCTGCAGATGACACTTGATACCTAGACTTTGTTCAAGTATATATTTGATAACTGAGCTATTCTTGCACATGGAGCACTATTTTGAGTTGCCAGTTCTTGCTTCTTGTCTTTGTCACTATTCATCACTATTGTTTGGCATGTTTACAAGTTGGGCCACAGGGATAGGTATCAAGTGAGGACCGAGCCTGGACCCTCCTCTTCAGTCATCGACAGATAATAATACAGCAACATGACTTGGAACATTTCTATAAGATAATTATATTATTGCTATTTTGGTTCAATCCCCAATGAGCACAAACCAATCACTGTAGAAAGATAATATTATTATTTAAATAATTGATCTGTACATTCCAGTCATGTGTACCAATCAGGTCGTATGTCCATTAAGCTGAGTGCCTCAAGTCATGATTATTGGGGTACATGTCTATTCAACAGAAAGCCTCAAGTCATGATTATTGGGGAATATATTAATTTGACAAAAGGCCTCAAGTCCTAATTATTGGGGTGTATATATTTTGAACAGAAAGCCTTACGCCGTGATTGGAGTATTTGTCCATAGAAAATAGCCTCAAGTCATGATTAGTGTAGTGTATGGCCCCTATACAGAAAGTCGTAAGTCATGAGTTTTGGAGTACATGTCCCTTAAACAGAAAGTCACTAGTCATGATTATTATTGTAGATTATGTCCACTAGGCACAAAATCCTCAATTCATTAAAATTGAATGTTTATATCTCTAATTGTTCCCTGATGTGTACATGTAGATAAGTTTTAACCAATATTCTGACCCAACTTATTATACAATCAATTGATTAATAATCTGTTCACATGTGTAATGTGTTGTATGTTACATGTCACATGAAGCATTTAACAACACATCTTCCTTGTATAAGTTCAACTGTTCACAAACCCTTTCAGTTACAACTCAGATTGGTTGCTGGTCACAGCTGATACCCATTCCTGTGTACTAATATTGTTTTGTTTCCTTCTTTGTTCATGTTGTCCGTGTTTTATATTTTTCATTGCTCTCTTTATCTGAGTAACAATACTTAGAGATGACCACCCCAGCTGACCCACATGACCCTTCAACACTATGCACTAACTCGCTAATTTATAAATCGTTTACTGAGAACAAACATGTATTGGCAAACATTTCACAACTTCAAAATGGGCTTTAGCTAATGTTGACATGAAGTGGGTACTCTTGAGGAGAACAATTTGACTCTAGATCAGTACAGATTAGCGTATTCAAGCAGTTCAAGTCCCTGTAAAAAGGTCTTAGAAGTGTTAATATTGTACATCCAACATGGAAGTACATTTCTTTGCGTACTCACTTGTATTTATTGTTCACTAATAGTTTTCAAAATTCAAATATAGTTAAGAGATATACAAAATNTTATTGTTCACTAATAGTTTTCAAAATTCAAATATAGTTAAGAGATATACAAAATAGTAACAATTTTACTTCTGAAATGTTTATGACCCTGTTTAAAAACTTATGTTGTAAAATTAAAAAATGTGATTATAGATTATCAGATTATATTATTTGTGTGAACTTGATTGCTTAAAATACAAAAAGTAGTAAATAATATAGAACTATACTTTACTAGTGAATATTAATTATTGTGTTCCCCAACAATCGCTAACTGTACAAAATTGTTTAACCTACGAAAGTTATTGAAACCGGCTCATGGGTTGTTTAGTCACTTGTAATATCACTAACAAGCTTTCAGCAAGTGTGAAGGACTAATATATTTCATGATAGTCATGTGTGTACATTTCCTCCTCAAGCATCTTATTTTGATTGATAGAAGAGGGAGAATATCAAAAGTGTAAAAATATCTAATAATAATAATACTAACTATTAATATGATAAACGGTATTTGTCATGAATGTTGATTGAATGATCTGATGTAATACTGCTCAATTCACTTCACATTGTGGATGAGTTGGTACCCTTGATAGTTTCCCTCTTCTTTCTGTCTCTGTGTCAAGGGTTAATTTCCCTTCTTTATTTTTATAACAGTTGTTCTCTATGAAAATTATTAGAACATGGACTGCTCCTGTATTGTTAACTTAATTTTGTGTTTGAGAGCGCTGAAATGTCAGTCCTAAGTGTTGGAAGACGTCCCTGGGTTCAAATTCAGGTACATTAGAGGTTTATAATCCTCTTGTAATTAGCATCTTATGAATGCTTTATATATGAGAATATATCCATTAGCCAGAGGACCTCAAGTCCTGATAATTGGGATATATTCCCACTAGATAATGTATATATTTATAATTCCATTCGATATATATATATATATATATATATCGAATGGAACTATAAATATATATATAATGAGAAATTAGACATAAAACAATATTATTGTCGTTGTTGTTAAGTTTAACAGAGGTTTGTGTCATTTGTCTGTATTTTAATTACATCAAATTGAAATTTAGTTTCAAACCAGTAGAAAGT
>CABFOV010004264.1:0-18914 GCA_902141375.1 Timema poppense
TCAAAAGTAGTGGTCGTTATCGCTTAACCTCATGTTAAGCCCTAACGAATAGAATAACACGACATTGTAAAATTGGGCCTTAGTAATTAAGCTGGTTGTCAGTAAAACAAGCGCGCTTGACATAGGAACGCGATAAATACAATCATGAATCCCAAGTTACAAATATAAAGCGTCAGCATGGAAGTCTATTGTTCAAAGTTTGTATATCCCGCGCATTTAGTGAGAAATGTAATAATTTCACTATAACTCCTAACAAACGTGTGTACATCATTAACATTAGAACAAATGTTTAGAAGTTAGCATACCACGTGGCTTCAAGAGAAACACAATAAATATTAACATTAATCTTGATAAATATATATATAGCCTTTACATAGAAGCTCAAAGTTTAAAGTCCATTTAATTCGTGCATTAAGTGCGAAAAGCAAAACTTCATTATAACTCTTAACACACATATTAATTTTGGAACTAATATCTAGAAGTTAAATAAATATGCACCTTTAAGCCAAAAGAAATCAACATAGTGTTGAACAGCAACAATAAAAATTACCTATATTTGGATAAAGTCCTAAGACTAACATACGAGTGCTCTGTGCTCTAAGTTAGGAAAGTTAACTAGATAATCCCATATACAATACAATAAGCTAACGATACCAAGAAGGGACGGATGGTAAGCCCGAGACTCAAAGTTTGCCATAGAGTGGCCTGTATATATATACCGCATTTGCAATCAATCATTAAAAAAAGCGAAACATTACAAAGTTAATGTTTAAATGATTTTAAGTACAAAATAATAATTTTGACAAGATAGCCCTCCATTACGCTGAAAATGAATTTTGTTTATTAAATAATAGATCCCGGCCTTAAGTCGCCGTCCTCACCTAGGTCAGTCGGCGGTACAATGGGTGACCATTGAAAACAAACATCCCATAATTGTATTCATAGAGAGAATAGGCAGGGTAAGGAGGGGTAGGAGGAAAGAACAAATACAACAAGTAAAGAAGGAACTGGTAACTCGTAGAAAGACCTAGAAGGCTCTAGTGGCGGAACTCGCAACTCGACGCGGCCACGCAAAACCTCATTCTTTTGTTTTCGGCTGGGCGTGGATTGATTCCCGAGCAGTCAGTCGGACGAAAGCTCCACTTAGTCAGTTGAGTAGTTTCGGAGAGCGGAGGTTGGTCTACGTGCTCTAGTGCTGGAGTTCATCAAGGGGGTTTGGTGAGTGTTGCCCCATTTGAAAGAGCTTGAACTTGTAACTCGTTACAATTGTTTCATTATCACCCGCCTCGGTGGCGTAGTTGGCTAACGCGTTTGTCGTGTTGAGCTCGACTGCCGAGGACGGGGAGATCGAGGTTCGAATCTCGGTCGGGTGAACTGGGGGTGGTTTTTTCCTAAATGGTTTTCCACTCTCCCTCCACGCAAATGCGGGTTCACTTCCTCTAATTCAATCTTCCCAATTCCTAATCCATTAGAGTAATTAGTACTTAAAGCGTATAACCCGAACGGTTAGTAAGACGCGGTGCTAAATATTATTATTATTGTTTCATTATTCTCTTGAAATTTTGTGTAGTCTACTATACAATATCAAACTTTTTTTTTAAATAAAGAAATTCATCCCATAACAAAGGTTATGTTTAATTATACCAACCTGTCATTTACCTTTACATTTGGAACCAAATATATTCCAAGATTTTTTTTTTTTATGAAATGCGTAAAATTTAACAATCTAATAATCTAGCTGTAATTTATTTAATCAGTTTGCAACACTATTATATTAATTAGATAGGTACTTACAGTATTATTATGTATTTCATGAAAATATGGTCAGGTGGTACTGGAGAAGAATTTAGAATCTCATGTGGTTAGATAGGGTGACAAATGATGAGATTTTAAAAATAGTGGGCGAGAAGAAAAGAATTTTGGCTGTGGTTCTTCGATACAAAGCATACTAGATAGGACACATCCTTAAAAATAATTGTTTTCTGTACGTCGTCATAGAAGGAAAGGTTGATGGAAAAAGACGCTTAGAAAGGAGGATTCAAATATTAGATGATTTGAAGGAAAAAAGAAGATTCTGGAAACTAGAGGAGACAGAGAACAGGGTTCATTGGTGGTATAAGTTAACTGACAAAAGGAATGGACCTGTCGTAAAACAGAACAAATAATAATAAAGTGGCTATAGATATGCTGTTTTGTAGTATTCATTATAGGTTTCGTAAATATTTTAGTCTTGTTACTTAAATATTTTTAGTAGCTATTCTTTATTATTATAATGTGTCAACTACTGGAACGTCATAATGTATGCTATTGTACAAATATTAGGTAAATTAACGTATCTTAATGTATATACAATACACTGTATGTCAAATTTGTAATAGTAATTAAATGCCTTGTATGTCTAAATTACCCTTTACCACAATACACATTATTCTATCTGAATCAAATAACTAAAGCTATTATTTATTCTTTTTAGTGAGGATTATTCAATCTAGATATCATATTCTGAAAATTGAAAAATGACACCTGGACACGGGAAACGAACCCGGAACCTTTAGCTTAGTACGCAAATGCTCTTACCACTGAGCAATCCAGGAATCGTCCCGTGCCTCACTAAAAAGAATAAATAATAGCTTTAGCTATTTGATTCATTAATATGCAATCCCATGCAATTATAATAATTGTACAAATGGGAGCAATAAGACAACTACTGAGTCGAAGGTGGCTGCGTTATCTGATAGCTTGTGATCTTAATAAAATCACACATTTGTATCCTACGATTCACATAGACGTACATCATAGACTGTGCCTTAAAATATGAGGGAAGAATGACCCTGGGCACGGGACGAATCCTGGATAGCTCAGTGGTAAGAGTATTGACGTACTAAACCAAAGGTCCCGGGTTCAATACCCGTGTCCAGGTGACATTTTTCAATTTTCAGAATATGATATCTAGATGGAGTAATCCTCACTAAAAAGAATAAATAATAGCTTTGGTTATTTTATTCATTAATATGCAATCCTGTACAACTACAATTATAATAATTGTACAGATGGGAGCAATAAGACAACTACCAAGTCGAAGGTGGCTGCGTTATCTGATAGCTCGTGATATTAATAAAATCACAGATTTGTATCCGACGATTCCCACACGTACATAATAGACTTTGCCTTAAAATATGAGAGAAGAATGACCCTGGGCACGATTCCCGTGTCCAGGGGTCATTTTTCAATTTTCAGAATATTATCCATCTTCTAAAAATCTATGTTCATGAGACTAATGATCATTAATTAAAAACACGGTAGAGAGCGTTTACCTGTAGGTAGTGTATCCTACCACATTCCACAGATCAGCACAAACGTCCATCTCAGCAATGACTAACGATGTGCAGTCTTTAAGCAGTAAGTCTGTTTTAGAACTTTACTGCATTCTATTATTTTTGGGTCACGTACCAACTAAAACTCAAAACTTAAGTTAATTTCGAAAAATGGCAGACAGTCAATCTGCAGGAAACTGGTGTTTAATCGAAAGTGACCCGGGGGTATTCACTGAACTAATAAAAGAATTTGGTAAGTAATTTCTTCTAACCTAGCTCAGTACGCAGCCATGTTCTAAATCAATTAGGTTTACCTAGATATACTTTTGACATATTATTTTTTATTAATCTTTACAACATAAACTTGAATAAAGCTAATAATTTTTGATAATTTGGTCTTTCACTTATTTTGATAGTTATGAATGTTCAATATACATCAACATAATATCTTATTCAAACCCTTAATTACTTTTATCACCATACTAGTACTAAGCAAAGCTATCAAATCGTTTTCAATAGTAAGTCGTAGGTTTTTTTTATAAAGTGCGGATAAACCGAACGGGTAGTAAGACGCGGTGCTAATAATACTATTTTTTTAATCACCGCGTCTTACTACCTCTGGAAGTTATGAGCTTAAGTCATACTACCTGTCCGACACATGTATCTTTTAAATATTGACTGGCCATTCTAATTGTTTTGAAATATTTACACATAATTGTAGGACTAATATTTATTATACCAAGAATTTGTGTAAGCTGGAAGCGAAGAGCGGTTGCCATAAGAGGGTTGTGTCTGGCATAGAAAGGAAAATGTTTGAAAAGGCGGTTTTGCTCTCACTGGCTTCCCACATCAACAAATTTTAATTACCTACAGTAGAGAATTGTAACAATTTATTTCAATTTTAATCATTTTGTTACTATTTTAATGTATTTTTAAACAATACACATAAAGAATGCCTAGGCGTATGGATAAAATTAATAATGAGAAGTGTCACTTTTAGAGCTATATATGTACTTACATTATATCTATTTGTTTCAGGAGTTAAAGGAGTTCAAGTGGAGGAGTTGTATTGCTTAGGAGCCGAACATTTTGAGCATTTGAAGTATGTACATAACATATATTTATATTGCAAAATAGTATTTGGGACATGATTAATGACCTCATAATTAAATATAATATTCAAGAAAAGATCAAAACTTTTTTTTTTTTTCAAAATAAAACTTAGCAAAAAAATTGGCATTCCCATAAGTTTAGTCTTATTTCAATGAATATTAATACACAATGTGTAAATTATTGTAATTACTGGAAAGTCTATATGGAGGAGACCATAATTCAATTAATTTAAATAGTTGAAAAATTACACCTGGACACAGAAATCATACTGCGACCTCTGTCTTAGTGTACCAAAGCTATACACCCTCGTGTATAGACAACCTCTGTTGTATTAAAACAAAGTTTATATAAAAGAAAGCTATAGAGATTCTGCCATACATGAGCCAACTAATATCCTGAAATCATTGTCTTATGCCCATAATAAACTTTCTTTGATAGTACGATAAATCACATAATTGCTAGTTACTAAAAGTTTAATAAGTGTTAACTTGTTACTTTGAATTAATATTTACAAAAAACCGGCTAAGCAATTAAAACTATTATGCAAAATGTCAGGCCCTATCATGTTTGTGTAATTTCAGGCCGATCCATGGTCTGATATTCTTATTCAAATGGGTAAAAGATGACGAACCTACAGGATCTGTTGTTCAGGACAGTCGACTGGAGAAAATATTTTTTGCCAAACAGGTGTGTGTATTAAATTATTTAAGTTTTAGAATATTTTTTTAAAATAATCATCCCTTGAATTAAATAGGAAATTTATTCTTTATTCAATAAGCTTCTTTCTTTGCCAATGATCACTATTGGTCTAGCTAGCATTGTGCTTCAGTTATAGATCAACCCGCCTTCAAAGACTAGCAGACTGAACTTTTCCACAACCACATAAACCTTTATTCTAGTGTAAAAAAGAATATGCGCAAGGTGACAACTAAAGAAATTATAACCAGATATAACTATATTAAAAATGAGTAAATAATTTATAAATGTGTTTAAAACACATGATTAATTTAATATATCATACAAATCTGCACAGTGTTTTAATATGTGGCATGAAAATATGGTTATTTAGCAATCGTTACGAAAAAAAAAACCAACATCAATTTAAAATCACCTCAAAATCTAATGTTTAAGGATTTAAGGTGCCATAGTTTCTATATTTGAAATTGTGGTACAAGCACACTTGGTGGGGATTGTAGTACTAGGTATCAACAACCCTACTTACTTAACCTGATTCTTTGGAAATTTTGACTTTGAACTTACATCAGCTAGCCACATAAAATCGCCAAGTTTAAGATGCCAAAATTTCTATATTTGAAATTGTGGCACGAGTAAACTTGGTGTGGATTGTAGTGCTAGGTACTTACAACAACCCACCAGAGTTATGGAACCTGGTGTTTCTAAAAATTTAGCTATTTAGCTTTGAACTTGCACAGCTAGCCACATAAAAACACCAAGTTTAAGGTGCCACATTTGTAATTGCGGCACAAGTATACTTACTGGGGATTGTAGCACTAAATACCTACAACAACCTTGTGCCGCAATTTCAAATATAGAAACTGTAGCACCATAAACTTTCGGATTTTAGTGGTCTAGTTTCATGTGGGATGTAAGTTCAAAGGCAATTATCTCAAAATGTCCAGAATAATCAGGTTCCACGACTATGTGGGGTTGTTGTAGGTGCCTAGTACTACGATCTCCACTAAGTGTGCTCATGCCACAATTTTTAATATAAAACTGTGGCACCTTAAACTTTGCGATTTTAAATCAAGGTTTATGTTTTCTAAATATTGTATTTTCTTAATGTGTCTGAAAGAACCACATTTTCTTACCGCATATAAAAAAATTGTGCCAAATTATATGATAATTTACATTAATAATGATTATTAAGGATATTTATCAATCATTTACTTTTTTAATACAGTAATATCTGGTTATAATTTCTTTTGTTGAATCGGTCTTTTTCTGTGGTGTTATCCTTGATGTATTTTAGAACCATATCTGCTCTTGGGTGCTATCTATGATTCTTTATAGAACTATATTTTGTTTGTTTTATTCATTTTTCCAATGTTGGGTGAAAACGGTTAGTTTATTGTGGAGGTGGAGCTTTTCAGCTCACTTCTGATACTTTGGTTTGAATCTTAATGGGATCAAAATGTCATATAATGCTAAAATAGGTAAAGTGTGAGTAATTTAGAGTTCTTTTAAGTGCAGTTCTAGCTGCTAATTTAAAGCTTGCTTGTATTTTGTTCATTGGAATTTACTACCTGGTTTACCCGCCTTTTATACTAAACGGGTAGGGATGAATTTCTAGTGTGGAGGTAATGGTAATGTACTTTCATTTATGTCGAAGGACAGTGGGGAACCATTTAGGGATAAGGTACTTTTTTTTTTTAGTTGGTACACTCGAGTAGGATTCAAACACCGATTTCCCCATCATCCCCAATTCACTCTATTGTAAGAGTGATACCTTAGATACCTAGTGTGAATTGCAACTGTGTTAAAAAACAAATAATTATTACAGTACCCACTTCAGTGGTCGAATGGTCTAAAATGCCACACTTCAGTTGGTCTGTCATGCTGATGATGGGGAGATCAAGGTTTGAATTCCAGTCGGGTTTACCAAGGTTGGTTTTTTTCTAAATAGTTTCACACTCTCCTTCCACTCAAATGTGGGTAGATTACTTCTAAAAAATTTCCTTCCTTGTCCCTATCTCATTGGAGTAATTATCATATATGCGTATAACCTCAGCTGGTAGTAAGACGCTATGATAGATTCTATTTTTTAAAGTATTTTATTCGGACAACCTCTAATTGACTACCCACATCTTGTTTTTGGGCCTTATCTATTAAGTTCAATAAGGAGAATTGTTTAGAAATGTGAATCTTTTCAGGTGATTAATAATGCATGTGCCACTCAAGCGATTCTCAGCATTCTTCTTAACTGCAAGCACACCGACTTAGTGTTGGGACCAACACTTTCAGAATTCAAGGATTTTTCTTCCAGTTTTGATGCCAACATGAAAGGTCTTACCCTCAGTAACTCACAACCAATTCGTTTGTGTCACAATTCATTTGCAAGGTATATTTTAGTTTTTTGTCATAGATTGAACTGAATCTTTTGTGTGATGAAGTTCTATTCTTAGTAAGCCAATCTATTGTTCAAATTTCTTCGTCACTTCCATGTATCAAATTTGGCAATATAATTGTGTTTGAAGCATTATTTAAATTAGAAATAAGATATAAGAATCGGTGTCCATATTCTAAATCCAGGGTGTCTACCATCCGAGAAAATCGGAATTAGCTGGGAATTTGAAGTGGTTGGGAAAAAAAGGGAATTTGATAAACTTAAAAAGTATCCGGGAAAATGTTATTTTACTTAAAATATGAAATATAATAATCATTAAATTAGTAAATTGCAATGTGATTCAGACTCTCTTGTTTGTAACTGTGTAATATAATTTATAAATTTCTAATTCCTAGTAGACTATGTTAATTAAAAAAAAAATTAAATCTTAAAATTTATTACTAATCATAAATAAAAAAAGATTTAACAAAAACNGGGGGACAGAAGAGTGTCGGTTGAATATCACTAAAAAGGTACAATGCTGGACATATGTAACTTTGTTACAGGCTGTTCGGACTGGCCAAATATGATTCTAATTTGAGAAAATTACTTCCATAGTTAAAATTTGAGGGAAGGTGTCCAGTGAATGGAACAGCCAATATAAGTTAGGCTAATTTTCACAAAGATAGTTTGATAGCAGGATTAGCAATCTTGCACATGTCAAATTTTGTCTTGCTTGAGTTTTTTTTATATGATATTGTCCTTAGTTAACTAAGCCTCTTTAAATAGTAATAATAATATTTTTTTAGAAATGGTAAATAATTAATATCTATAGAATTTTATGCTTTTTAAATTAAAAGGTAAAACTAATTACAGTAGGATCTGGCTAATTCAAACCCATCATGAATCCCCATGACATTCTTATACAAACCAACGGTAATAAATAACATTAAATTCGAATTTTAGAAGGAAATATGTGGACGATTTGAAACCTATTCATTGCTAAGTTTTTTTTCGAGCTTGACTCATTTCAAACCTAACTTAATGTTCTTTATTATATTACCAGATATGCCAAGCATGTCGGATAAAGCGAAGAATTCTTCACCAGCAGTGAGCGCTTTTCTAGCTTAGGAGATGTGTTGAGTCTGCTATGTTAATTTTTCCAAGTTTTTATAATTTGTGTTCAAATAGTTCTTGTTTTTTTTTCATGTATATAGCCTATATACTGTGCATGTGTGCTTTATATAGCATATTTTTTGTTGACACATTTTATGCCAGCCAGCTGCCTTGATACTCATAAAAAGATTAATTTGAATTTTGGATATTTCAATTTTTTGATATATAAATCTCTTTGACTTCATATTAAAAGAGTTCCACTATTTATTTTAGAAACTAGAACTGGTTACTCATCATGTATTTTCCACAGGGTTTCAATTAAATATATAAATTGGGCTAAATATTCCAACTATAACTCTATAAGGAAAACCTCTTTTCGCTTTATGAGGTAATTGTATTATATTTGGAAGAAGGTACAGGAAAGGTGGAATAGAAACATATAAAAGGGGAGAAACACAATATGGCCTTTACAATGAAAAGAAGAACACAGTTCACACTTTACACTGCCGCCAATGGACAAAGAGGCAATGGATGTCTCTTAAAGAAAATTGATTGTCACCGCCCAATCCCCCAACATAGGTTTCATTCTATCGGAACTCATCAGGGAGGAGTGTGAAACGCGCAACGCAACTTCCTAAAAGAGAAAACCAAAAAACACAAAAAGAGGAGGTTACTTTTTATAGCCCTGGCCATGGAACTTTGACGTTTCCGCGTGGAGATATGAACGTCGAGATCTTGGGCTTTTTTTTTTGTCACAAGAGGAAACCAGTGCGAAGTCTTTCCTCAATACTTTGTGTTTCTCTGAATCTTCTCCACACTCTTAAGACATCACTTTAACTTTGATATATGGTAACTGCAACATATTCTTGTATATACCCACTTTGGAGCAGAGTCACAATAGGGGTTCGGTCAAACGTCAAAATATGTGTACAAGGTATGTTTCCGGTCAGCTGTGGTGTAGACAGACTGACTGGTCCGACGCTTTGCTTGTATTGAATCACAACGTGACTTGGCTAGTAAACAAACATGGAGATACATTTGACTGCTTGATCGTGAATAACATTAAGGGGGTGAGGGGGTGGGGGTGGGAGAGGATTGAGGGTGATTGTATCTGTCATATAGTAGCAGTGCATGAGGATCATATTATGCATTTTACATTTACTGGCATTATA
Source organism: Timema poppense (assembly GCA_902141375.1). Classification (NCBI taxonomy): domain Eukaryota; kingdom Metazoa; phylum Arthropoda; class Insecta; order Phasmatodea; family Timematidae; genus Timema; species Timema poppense. The sequence continues at coordinate 9,780 of CABFOV010004264.1, forward strand.
GATAACTTTTGTTGATGTGTATATACCACACTATGACTTTTCTTTTGATTGCCCAGAACAACTCTGTTTGAGGTTGAATCAAAGTTGGCATCTAAAGATGACGACGTGTACCACTTTGTGAGCTATCTACCCATTGATGGTCGATTATATGAATTAGATGGTCTGAAAGATGGCCCCATTGATCTGGGAGCCGTGTCCCCAGATGCCGATTGGTTGGATGTTGTTAGGCCTGTCATTGAGAAAAGAATGAAAAGGTATTTTCTGTTTAATTCTCATTTTTACTAGCCCGCTAAATAAATTATACAGTAATAATTATAGAAATATTATTGGAGGCATTATTTTTGTCTGTCCAGGTTTTATTCAAATGTACTAAATACACGAATGATTTGGGATAGTGTTGAATTCATATGAAGTGTACCTGCATTTGTGTAAGGAGAGTATAAAACCATTTTTGGAAGAAAAAAAACCCTCATTACACCGACAGGGATTTGATAAACTTGATTTATACAATGCCAAATTTTAGTGACTTTCAATCCTTGTTGGTGGTTGAAAGTGAGCTGGCTATCTATAAAAATCAGGGTTTAGTAATAAGTAGATTAAGTAACATATTTTCATAAAACAAAATCACTCTTTGAAGTCACAGTTAAATTAATTTGTTAATAGTAAACACCTAGTTCAAATTAGTTTATTGATGAATGCATCCAAATGAATTCTAGAGGAACTTCGAAGTTTAAGAGCCTATAATTAAACTGGTATTCAAAGGACAAATTTAAATTTGAATAAAATACATATCAACATTTAAATTTGGACTAACATAACCAAAAGTGTTTTATTTCCTTTTTTTTAATTACTTTTATGGTTCATACATTAAGTGTCGATAGTTATATCATTGCAGAAAATTATTCTCTTAAGACACCATACTTAAGTTAATGAGAACATTCCTGGATAAACATGCTAAAAACCTGGTTCACAGTCCAATATAATGGTTCATAATATAAAAAGGCACCATTATACAATTATGAGTGAAAACAAAACTAATGATTAAAATGATTTTTCAGGTATAGTGAAGGGGAAATTCATTTCAACCTGATGGCTATAGTATCTGATAGGAAAATGATATATGAAAGAAAAACAATTGAAATTCAGAAACAAATTGAGGTACGTTATAACACATTTGAAGAAAGAAAATTAGATAATTATTTTAGCAAATTTATCTGAATGCAAATTATGATATTTATTTACTGGTCCAATTTATTCTTATCCAAGCAGAGATACAGTCACATACTTCTGATATGCATATACTTAAATTTGCCTTATTTTTTATGTTCAGTAGAATAATGGTTATTAATGTTATAATTACAAGTAGGTTGTAGGGTTAAAATAAAGCATGTAACCCGAAGGCGTAATAGGATGCTAATAATTATTTTTATAATTATTACTACTACTATGTGTCACAGATTCACCAAACTGCGCATGTGATTATAAATTGCAGGAAAGTGGTATGGACACAGATGTACACCAAGCGGAAATAGCAAAACTTAAGTTACTTATACAAGATGAAGAGAATAAGTCTAAACGTTATCAAGATGAAAATGTCCGAAGAAAACATAACTATCTTCCCCTGATTGTGGAAATTCTCAAAATTTTGGCCAAGAAGGGAAAACTAGTATCGATGTACGAAAAAGCAAAGGAAAGGGCGATTGAAAAAGATGCTAAACGAGAAGAAGCGAAAGCCTAATTATTCATTTTGTACCAAAAACAAAAATATTTATATTTAAATATTTTTGTATTTTGATGAACATATTTTTTTATTGTAACTGTTTTGTTATAGTCAGATTTTTCTTATACAAAACAATAATAAAGTGATTTCGTTAACTGAAAAATACAAATGTATGTCTTTTTACTTAGGCAATCTTGTTCAATGAAACATGAAAGAATCTTACCAGGGATTTTTTTTATTAGGTGTTCTCTCTTATGAAAGGTTAATTCCTTTTGTCAGTGAACTTAGACCGCCAATGCATCCTCCTCCAGATCCTAGAATTTTCTTCTTTCCTTCAAGACATCCAACAAAATTCACTTTCCACATAAGTAACCATAAGGTGTTTTATTTTTCTAAATGTTTGGAATAAATCATGATGTTGGAAAGATGATTATTTTCCTTAAAATAAAAATTTAATTTATAAAATAATGTATGCATCTCTTCTTAATTTGTCATTAATGTGTGTAATTGAATATTTTAAAATATGAATTTGTTCTAATTTTTACTCTATTTTTAAAAAAATTCTTGAATAAAACAAATTTTATGTCCAAACAACCCATGACTTTACTTAACATCAAGAAAAATTCCTGGCTACAATGAGAGACATTTGGCACTTTCTCATTGTATGCATACAAATTTTAGAAAATGTGCTTGAAATAGAACATTCCAAATAGCTTCTACAGACTTCTAATTAAAAAAAAAAATCCAGGAAAATTACACTCTAAATAGTTTCTAACTTAGAAAAATTGGAGTAAGGACTACTTTAAATAGCTTCTAGATATATCCAAATTTAGTAAATGTTCTGGTGTTGACCACTCTAAACACATTGAAGAGGGGTAGGCCTATGATTTTCAAAATATTTTCAGACAACCTTTCAAATAACAAAGTTTATTCACCACTGAGCGTAGTGTAGCAAATTTGTATTGTTTTATACTACTGTATAACTTATATTCTCTACTTGGGGCTGAGTATTCAACCTGAAGATGGCTGTACCATGATTTTTATACTATGGGGAAGGGAGTAACCCTTCCTGTGGTGGCTCGAGAGGAAGTTTCCTAATACAAGATAGCTAAGAGATTTTTTTATCCTAACAAAGACCATTTGGAAGTAAATTAAAGTGTTTTAAAGGCAGCAAACGACTTGTAACAGAACAATGTAATGTCGCATGCCAGTCAGTGCGGTATAGCGAGCAATAAGCAGAGCTGCTCAATGTTCAATAGAAACATGCTCCACTCAACTGTCGTTTTTTTCATGAATCCTTTTGATGATTAGATTACAAGTCAGTGCAGGTGTTTGCATCGAGCACAGTGATCCACGTCAAAGTAGATACTGGAGAAAAGACATTTTTTGTGCTATTACCATTTTGCAGCACGTGTAAGAATAAAATGGAGTGGAACTAAAAAGGCTTATTTTAAATTGAACAATAGAGGAAGAAAATTATTTGTGGGATCCTCAAGTTCGACAACATAATAATAAATTTGAAAATTGCTGCATTCGTGACTTAACTGACATTTCAGATGGAAATGAGAAAAAAACCGAAGCACTGTCGAGACAAGCATTCGCTGTGCCAAATCAGGAACTTGAGCCGATCTTTGTAACGTAATGCTTGTGTTAAGCATTACATTACAAAGCTCGGCGTAAGATATAATTGGTGTATGTGGTATATTTTAGTCAAGTAATATACTTTACACTACCGGTTTGCTAGGCCTTCCATAGCTTCATATACCTCTTAATATAACTTTTTACTACTGAGAAATTTTTTGGCCATGCCAGGAATTGAACTTGGATTCTTAGCTCAGTAGAGAGACATCCTACTGACTGAGCTAAGGTGTCTGAGTGTCTAAAAAATGATATGCATTAAATTGATTCTGAAGTATAGTATGAGTATCTGAGTGAATCATCAGGTGATTAAACCTTCCGGCATAATGTGGCGGTGTAAATATTATTTTCCATCGCTTGACTTAAGCCTAGTACACACTAGGATCAAATGTTGTGAAACAATGTTGCGGAGATGACTATGAACATCCTGATTCAGTTTGGCAAGAATGTTGAAAATAACCTCAGATCTATCGCAACAGCTCAAATACATGTTTCTAGGGACCCATCAAAATGGAAAACACGATACAATGTTGTGCAACAATTCATTATACAAGAAGACCTGTATTCTACACCATGTTTGTAAGATGTAACTTCTCCTGAACAAAAGGATCTAAAGTTTAAAAAAATGAATGCTACTTCTTAGTTGGCATCAAAATACATATCTGGGCCAAAGTTAGACAAGAAAATTCACACATTGAAATCGCCACCAATGTTTTGGTTTTCTTTATTAGCGCTCACAAGTCACAATTCAACACTACCAAAGCAGAACGTGTTGCAAGAGCTGCTTTATTTGACACGACGAGAGAAACTAAGTCTGGTTTTAAAAGTATGTGATACAATGTTGCATGATTCATTGCAACAGCCTCCAACAATGTATCAGTGAGTATAAGACAAGTCAAATGAGTTGCCTAACAATGTATTACAGCTGCAGCTTATTGATTTGCCGTGATCTAAAGTGTTTCATGTTATTAAAGTTTTTGGTTATCCAAGGCAAACATGGTCTTGTTAATCTTGAATTATTGGGACCCTTATTTAGTTCAAAATAATGATAGTAGTACAAAGTTACATAGCTAGACACACCGAAATTTCACAAATATCTACTTAGTGTTAAAATGTAGTTCATTATAACACTTTTTCAAATGGGCAAAATAAAATGATTCATTTTTCTCTCGTGAAATTGGCTATTTGACCTTTTAAATGAAAATTGTTGAGTGGTCTTAGGATAAAGTGCTCACCTTAGGACCAGATGTTCGTGGGTTCAAATCCAGCTGGAATTTTTCTTGTGTGTTAAAAAAATATATAGCACAACTTCCTTTGCAAGGGAAGAAAAGTCGTCGGTTTCATTTCAATTGTCATGTAAAAGAACCCTGGAAGATATGTGAAATGCCTTTCCCGGCAAAATTGTAATCCCTTTTGTGCTCGCTCATAGAAATTCTCATGTGCTAATATAATCATTTGGTTCAGAAAATGCATGTTAAATACTTCAATTAAAAAAAAAAAGCAAGTTCTGGTCTATTTTGTTGATTTAAATGTGAATTAACATCATTCCAATATCTAAAAGTTTCCACAACCGAGGAAATGTATTCCCTGGAACGCTAGACCGTTGGTCATCACAACAAAACGTTTAGGGGTAAAGAATCAAAAGAAACAATGGTTATGCAAGCTAATCTGTGCCTAACAAAATCCAATAAACTTATCTACCACAATTTAGGGTATATAGTTACATAATGAAATATACATTGGTACACCTAAGGCTCTTTTTTTTATGATTAAGTCACTAAAACTGATTCTTCTTTAGATCAAACCTGGGACCTCTGAAAACTACGATAAATATAAATTTGTGTGTATCAATCTCTTTCCATTGCAGATTATAGTTACTGTTTTAAGACAATTGTATTTCTTTTTCAATCACGTACTATCAGAATGTTACTTTTCAAGGTAAATTATATTAGTTAAATGTCACAAAAAAAATCAAATTTAATATTGTTATAATAATACATCATGTAAAAATATTAAAAAGGGTGTATTTGAAATACATGCATCAAACATGAAATTAGACACTGACAGACACACAATAAAAATATATATTTAATATTTCATTGTCAAAAGAATGTTTTTTTAAAAATAATTCTATCCTCATTTGTCATAATCTTCATTCTGTGTATTAGTTTATATCAAAGGTTAATTTATTAAGCTGGAAACAAATACAAAAGGGGCCCCACTCATGTGGCGGGTTGGGTTTCAGAGTCTCGCTCTAATGCAGAAATCAACTTTAAAATGGCGGCCAAAGCTATTCACTGCATATTTCATTCTGAAAAACTCTGGAAGAGCAAAACAAGCGTCAAACATAGTTAATATGTATATAATGTAAAACTGTTGTATTAGAAGGCAGGCCATAGAGCAGGGCCCTACTGTACTCATTAAAAATAAATCAAAACTTTTAAAAAAGTCTTTAAGATCAATTAAAAAAATGTTTCACCTTGATAGATTTCCTCATTTATTTATCATCCAAGATCATTAATTCATTGTCAATATACCTAAACCTCGTTAAACAATGGTCCTTTTTCCTCTGCATAATTTTTGGTAACGTGTGCCGAAATAGAAACTTCACACAACCTGAAACATATTTCAGATCCATTCACTTTATAAGTATTCACATGCATATTTAGCAATGTTTCCAATGACACCTCGGATTTTAACCTTTGTTATTTTGCATTGGTAAGACTCAAAATGTATTATCTTTACATTGACCCTACCCATTCAACTCCCTTCCTCACAAAAATGTGTAGCATTCACGTTCAAGTGCAACTAGAAGTGAGATCATATGATTAATTGATGTGTTAGGACTGCAATTTTAAAAATAAATTCAGTAGACTATTTTTCAGAGGCAGATCAACCGCGGCTTAACTGTGGTTAAATTTTCCTTGTGTTTCTTATAAACATATAAACATGTCCCATATGGTATACCACCATCTCAATGTGTTATATACAGGGCTGCCCTCAGCAGCTACGTGAGACTCTGGGAAAACTTCGTTTGCGGGTCACGAGTTACCTGCTTCCCTCGCTCACCACAAGAAAAATAGTCAAAAACTTAATTTTTGTTTAATATTATTACAGTAGTTTGCACCTTTAGACCAATTTTCAGCCATAAAAAGTATCAGGAAATGCCCTAAAAGATAACTAAATATAATCATTAATGATAGAAGCTGTGTTTTTATACATATAAGGGTTGAGTCCTTCCCAGCTCTTTGCTTGATTTTATTACCCAATGAATTTGATGTGTATATAAGTTCAAAGAACAACTGGATTAAATCAGTTAATCGCAGGGCCCTGTGCAGCCGCACCACTAGCACACCGCTAAGGGTGGCCCTGGTTATACGGTAGTGTCTGTAATATCTCTTGCATTGTGCAATATGCCTTGATATTTGATACACATAATATTGGTCACGTTTTATTAATTAACTAAATAAGTCACAGAAATAGTTTGAGATGTGTTTGTATACTAATTAAAAATAAGACAACCCATATTTGAATGTAAATGAACACATTTGATAGTGTGGTGCACACAAAAGAAACTCTTAAAACTTGCTACATTTTAACAATACAAATCTCATACACACATACGTGTGATACTTATCACATATAAACTACGTCCATCTTAACCACATTATTAAATATAAATAAAATCACCCACCTGCTCTGGTGAAGTGTGGCCTCTTTCAAATAATCCAACAGATTGGGAACTCCCTGCTTACATTGTTCCCACCGCTTTCCCCTTATTTATCATGTACTCATCACACCGTTTATAAAACCATTACCCGCGTAGTTGGCTAACACGCTTGTCGTGTTGAGCTCGACTGCTGAGGACGGGGAGATCGAGGTTCGAATCTCGGTCGGGTGAACTGGGGAGGGGGGGGGGGGGGGCNTACTCATCACACCGTTTATAAAACCATTACCCGCGTAGTTGGCTAACACGCTTGTCGTGTTGAGCTCGACTGCTGAGGACGGGGAGATCGAGGTTCGAATCTCGGTCGGGTGAACTGGGGAGGGGGGGGGGGTTCCTAAATGGTTTTCCACTCTAATGCGGGTTCACTTCCTCTAATACAACCTTCCCAATTCCTAATCCATTAGAGTAATTAGTACTTAAAGCGTATAACCCGAACGGGTAGTAAGACGCGGTGCTAAATATTATTATTATAAAACCATTCTGAGCTCAGTATGATAACTAGAATTATGTAAATCTGGCTCAGTAGCAATAATATTCGAATGGCTTCCCCAAGCCAGTGAGAAAAATACACGGTGTCTACCATGATATTTCTATATAATTAAATATGTAAATCTTCACTAGGCCATGCCATCTTCAGACACATTCTAGTTGAGGGAATAAACAATCCATAAAAATTAACAACATATCGACATAAAAATATATTAATTTAAAAATAGCTCTAACCTTTTAAGTTTTGCCACATCATAACCGGCACATTTGCTCGGACAAGATGTCGAAACCTTCTCCATAAAAATAAAGGTCCAATTCCATCAAAGTCTAAGGCAATATCTGTCCATTTCACATCCACCCAATATTTGAATTTGTAGACATTATAGAACCTAAGAAAAAGAGAAAAGGGTTATTATAGTGGGTTTGTCATAATATGGAGTACTAAAACGTTGCAATTTATAACTGAGACAGACTAGGGGTGACAATTTATAGCAATACAAAGGATGACTATGTTTTTATGATGGTTTAAATGAGTAGGCATAGCCAGCACACTTACCTTGGTGATACTGGAGCAGAAATGGTTTAATTTAAATAGAACACTGTGTTTTTTAGTGTTCTATCTAAACAATTTCTACTCTAGTATCACCTAAGTAAGTGTACTGGCTATCCCTACTAATTTAAACCATGATTTAGCCTAGTGCTCTATTCCAAATAACCTTAATATGTTTCTATGATGTAACATTAGTAATTTAATTATTATATCATTAATGGTGTTTTGAGGTTTGTAGACACAGTAAGGTCACTAGCACCTTACAAAATATCAGATAAATACACTATATAAAAAATGAAATAAAAAGATTTAAACTATGTATTACAAATGTTAAAAAAATAAATCTCAACATGAGACAACTACCAATTGCCTGGTGTATGAATTAAGTAAACAAATTACTCCATTCGCACAATTGTGTAACAAATAGGCCATCAACCATATTAAACACCAGGTGAATAAAGATACACTTGCGACAGTCCACCAAAATGTACTACACACCAAGAGTAGTAGTGCAAAGCTCAAACACTGGAGCTGAATCACCTCTTAATAAAAAATAAAAACATGAAGGTATATGCCAGGGTCTTATTAAGAATTGAATTATTAATTTGGCAAAGACAATGTTAGATGTTATTCAGTGTTTGGAATAATCTAACCTATTTTATGAAATAATATTTATTTAAAACTAATATACTTTTTTATGTATGACTTGTATTTCACCTGCATATGTGAATGTTTAGCACATAATAATTAAATCTTTTTCTCAATCAAAGACACATTCCAATAGATGTTGCTTACCTCAAACTAACATGGTTATTGTTTTTTAAATCTATTTTTGACTTGCTTCACCAAGTTTTTTATTTGTGATGCTTAACAACACCATAGGCCAAGTCTCTCCACCAATAAAAAGGGCTCAGACTTACTGCCTTTGGGGATGGAAACTAAAATTGTACATGCAATATCTAAGGATTCTGGGACAATGGCCACCTGTGTTAGTATGGGGGGGGGGGGGGG
>CABFOV010004264.1:18920-34018 GCA_902141375.1 Timema poppense
GGGTGGATGGAAGGCTCATGCGAAAATTAAATTAAAATTCATCCCCCACACACCAAAAACGAAAAAGTATATACAATAAATGTTGCTTGTAATGAAGTAAATATTTTCTCTATTATCTTTTGATTGAAATGTGCCTTCCAAGATTTTGAGGGTCACTTAAATTATTTCCATTTGCAATCAGTGTCCACACATGCCAATGGGACAAATTACACGGCCATAAATGAAGCTGTTGATTTCTAAACGGGTATGATTCTAGTTATTGCATAGTGTTCAAATTATGTATAAACACTTCAAGTGTAGTGTTTGCTAGAAAGGTTTACAATAGTTTGGATTTAAATACTTTCAGGTAATAATTTTATTATATTGAGAGCCTGTAATTTTTAACCTCTTATTGAAAGAATAAAATAGAATTAAACATAGTGTAAAATAAATTATGCACCTTGTCACTAACTTGACACACACTTCATTGAAATGTACCGGATCTCTGGCAAATAATTGAGTAGACAGTTTATTGTTCCAATATGATTTGCATTTGCTTGGATGGATATTAATTCTTGTTCCAACACTATCCCACACTGTGGAAGGAATGGGTTTCCTCAACTTCTCCACATCATTTTCTCCAGAAACTGTCAACAAGGTCTCGATGAGTAACTTCATAGAGTCATAATTCCACTTCCCAAGTTGTGATTCTGAAAATGTAAATAAAATTTGTGACAGACCCTTTATTTTAAAATAAAGTAGTATATTTATTAGCTTCTCTTGAAATACAAGCGAGTTCAATGCTGCAGAAAGAAGTTAAGATGGTCTCTACAAAGACTAGTTGCTCAAGTCCGAGATTTTCCCTCCAAACATTAACGTGAAGTTAGTGTGGTGTTATTTTTTTATTCCTAAGTTGAATAAAAGGATTATTATTTTTAAGGACTTAATTTTAGAAAGGTAGCTTTTAGAAAAAGCAGTGCTGCCAAATCACCTAAATTTACTATTCATGAGAGTATGTTTGAAAATATTGTAACAAGATTAGTGTCTAACAGCGGGACCAGCGTGCTCTCATTGTTTACCCTGGTTGCGCTCCTTGTTCTCTCTGTCTCCCTCCTTGTCTAGCAGATAGGCAGCGACCTTCTTACTTGACTGGGGGATTAGAGACGGAGACGCCTCTGGAGGGATCTGGATCCTTTTTATTCTGGCCTTTTATTTCTAGAAATGGAGGATTCCAGACCCTTAACTGTCACCACCCCTATATATACACGCTCAGTGGTAGCCAGATGTACTCAGTTCTTGGTTCTCGACTAATGAGTCCGGGAGTCCCCAGTGCGAGTGTGTGGACTGGTGTGTATATTGTGTGGACCAGCGTGTCGAGTGTGTGAGCCAGAGTGACCAGCGAGCAGGTCGGCGCGTCTACGGGTGTGTCAGCGAGTCCGACGTTTGTGTATAGCGGGTCACCGCCGTGTATTGTGTGTGGGACAAGTGACATTTGTTGTTATTGTGGACACTGTGTTAATGAACATTTTTGTGACTGTTTTTAAATATTTGAATAGTTATTAGGTGTTAATAGGTGTTAATTTGTTTATTCAATTTACTTACATCTCTGTGTGCTCTATTAGTTTATTAAGTTACAGACTTGACTAAGGATCTTTTTATTTTACTTAATTACTTGTTTAGTTATAATTAATTTAGATATATAGTTAATCAGTGTGTGTATGTATGTATGTGGTAATTTTAATAATCAAAACCTTGAATATTCCGTGGGCATTTTCACTTGTGTTTGGTCAGCACCATACCCCAATATCACTAAAAGAACTCGTGGTTGACACGTTCACGGCCTGTGACCTTCCCAGGTCACGTGCGCCCCACATTACAATATTATTACTTTTACAAATTTAGATAAGAATCTTTGATTATTTTGTGAAGTTTATATATATAAAAAATTAAATAAAGCACTAGTTTAAATCAAGGTTTAATAGCTAGCACTCTTAACTGAGTGAGTGGAGTAAAAATTGTTTAAATAAAACACTAAAATTTTTTTTTTTCTAAGTACAAGTTTTCACCGTCACAGACAGTCTCTTTGGTCGAAAATAGTAGACTTATGCTCTATGTTGGACAATATGAACTTAAAAAAAAATCTTTTAAACATTGGTAACCCCCTAAATCAGATATTGTTTGCTACAAACACATATGTTAGTCATCCAACTAGTAACTTGTACATTAGTAACAAATAATATGAGGTGCTTACCTTTGTATAGTTTATTTGTTTTTAAAATCTTGTAGTGTTTGCTAATCGCATGCCTTTCTTTTCCTATCAATTTTGAAAGAATTACAAATGGCATGGCTATTTCTCTTTCAATGCAACGTAAAATAAGTTTATTTTCATATGATGTAAATCTGTAACTAATATAAGAACATATATATTTTAAAATTAATTAGATTTTAATCCATACTCATAGCAAGAATTATTATTACAATTTTTTTTTATCACCATGCCTTACTACCTGTTCAGGCTTTACACATATATTTGATTACTACTCTAATGGTGTAAGTATGAGGAAGGAAGCATTTTAGAGGTAATCTACCCGCATTTGAGGGGAAGGAGAATGGGAAACCATTCATGAAATGCTAACCTTAGTAGATCTGACTGGGATTTGAGCCTCAATTTCCCTGTCTGTAGCAGGCCAGTCTAACATAAGCGACACCTTAAACCATTTGACCACTGAAACTGGTAGAGTATTATAACACAATATTTTTGAGTGGTATGGATTTTAAAATACATTTAACAGTGAAACTAACACAAATTTAACTAAGCAAGGCTAAATAATGTATGCATATAGGCCTAGGTCCTAAGTGGATTTAATGGTGCTACACATTTAATAAAATTTGGGTTTATAGCAACTGAAACGGTTTAAGATAAACTCTGTAGATCGCTAGCTACTCGTATTCATTGTAACCACATAACTTGATATTATTTCAACCAACCACAATTTAAACCAGTCTTTCATTGGTAGGTTATCTTCTAAAGTTTAATGCAAAATATGTTTAATATACTTAGCATCAATTTGTGCACCATGAGATCAGTTTTCCCAAATAATATTCATTCTCGTGATATTGACTGGATCAGTGGTTCTCAAACGGTTTTTTTTAATGGCACACTTAACGTGCAAGTCGACAACACTACGGGATCCTCGGGTATGCTCATGCCCAGACAAACTTCTCTCAGTTGAAGAGTAAACGAATGTGTGTGTCCTCTATTCGACTACAAATTGAACTTATGTGTAAGAGAGAGCAAGATTCTCATTAATTACTCAATTCTTTAACTGTAAGCCATTAAATTTCCAAGAAAATCAATATAAAAAAGCTTTGGACCATTTTTTCCCCTTATTTCTTTGAAAAAACTTTTTATTGAATGGAATTATTTTTAACAATTTTAACAATTCCAACGATAAAAATAAAGTCCAGAATATTACGACACACCCTTTGAAAACCAGTAATATAAACTAACAAAAATAAATAAAAAACATTTGGCTTACTTGCGATTTTCATCCTGTGGTGTGTACAAAGTTGCAAATCTCAAATATATGCTGTTTAGGGAACGATGTCCAAGTCCTTTTCCTAATAGCTGAACAAACTTTTTTCTTTGTTTTGTGCTCAGTAGATTGGTCACTCCAGGTAGAAATAGCACAGGATCATCAAACCCATACTCTGTCGAAAAATAGTCCCAATTTTCTTTTAAAATCGCATCTTCTTCAGGATTATAACGACCTGTCTTTAGTGTAATTCCAAGATCTTGAAATTTCTCTCGGTCAATATTGGACAAACTATGAGTGAATGATTTCTCCACGGTATGTGACAAAGGTACTTTGAAGTCCAAATCTATTGTCAACTCTTTAAATTTCTGAAACAAAATGACACTAATTAAAATACAATATTAACATGTTTTAAGTGGCGACACTTCATTAGGGGTGGAGTGGCAAATACACTATCTGCATTCTCACATTAAATTCTATAACATTTAATTCAAATGATTTCTTTCAAATTCTTCAGATCACTTTTCAATTAAATTTTAGATTATTATAATGTAATTACATCAACACTACACTTACATCCAAAACTATATTTTCTTCTTTACTTTCAGTAGTAGCTTGAAGATAAGTGAATATTCTGTGGAATTATTGTGCGTGAAGCCTTAGGCACCCACTCACCAATACCAGTGGTTTTTAAATATAGCACACTAAATATTTGTTTCAACAGAAACTTCTATACAACATTTTTGCCAAATGTATAGTAAATTAATGCATTAATTGCAGGTTAAGAATAATTAATTATTGTTATTTAGTGCAGACAAAATAAATTCAGCACAAAACATGTTGCTCAAAAACGTTTATCTGTTCCAAACACTATTCCCAATCCATTTCATTACTCTCTGAATGAGTTAAATATTCTCACATGTTAGCTTTGTTCTTGAGATTATTTTTGCTATTTGGTGTTTTGAGTCATCACCAGGTGTTTTAGGTCTCATTAAATAGCATAAGTGATATAAACAGGAGGCTAATTTAAACAAACATAACAAACAACTTAGCCCAGGCAGGACTACTGAGCTAGGGGGTCAGAGTTTGATTCCTGGTGTGCCCAAAAATTATAAAAGTAAAATTGAAGTTTACTGTTTCACAATGATTAATTAACAGCCTGGGTAATGAGTTTTGTATGTTTAAAAACTAAGATAGTTTGTAAGTTGGGTACTTAAGTTGTGTATTGATATAATCAGTTGGCTTGTTAAATAATGCATACATAATATATTGGTGGGCCTACTTACTTTTTCTTCCAGAGCATATAGACTTAGTTCAAAATTGGTGACTCCGTCATCAATTATTCTGTCAAGTTCTTCTGTTGATACTTCTGGACTAACTCCAACCAAATTCTTAAAATGTTTAGGAGACATAAATTTTATGTCAGTATTATTATTCTTGTAGACTGAAGGGCTTGGATCATCAGCCATTAATTCTTCAAATGTTTGGTCCATCCTTTCTTGATTATTCTCAAAATATTCCATTTAATTGAACACCACATAAATTCTTCAGTTTGTAGTGTGAAGTGGCTGTGCACAGAGGATCAGTTACAGTATTCACCCAATTATGTGAGTCTCGTGTGGAAAGGGGTGGTAGGTGCATTAAAAGAAGAAAGAAAAAGAGGTTGAAACAAGGAAAAGCACCAGGTGTGGACAAACCAACTGTGTAAATGATAAAAGCTGCAGGAGAAATGGAAATACAATGTTAATTAACAGGATGTTAAAAGTGATGTGCAAAGAGAACAATGGCCTATATCGGGAAACTGGAAGAAGGGAATTGTAGTCCCAATTTTTATGATGAAAGGAGGCAGGAAGAAGTGTGTATGAATTATAAGGGAGTCTCAATAATATGCTACTCTGCAAAAATATATATGAGAAGAAACTGAAAAAAAAAATTAAAAAAAATAGAGTAATAATAAATTAGGAACAGCACAGATTTAGTGAACAGAGGTCTGCCGTAGATTTGATCTTCACTAGACGACAGCTGATGGAAAAGAAAGTAGGGGCATGGGAAGGAATTGGTAATTAAATTTATGGATTTGGAGAAGGCATATGATAGTCTGGAAAGTGATGAAGGAGGCTGGAGGTGGAAAAAGGAGTTGTAGGCTACTGTAATGAGAGTAAAGAGTATGTGATAGGATACCATGAGTTGTGTTAAGATAAAGAAGGGGTGGACATTGTGGTTCCAAATAAAAACTGTCCAGAGTGAATCAGGGGTGTGTTCTCTCAACACTTCTTTGCAATGGTAATGGAAAATGTCATGAATAAAGTGGTAAGAAACAGTAGTGTATGTAAGATTGTGAAAGAGGGGGGAGGACGGCTTAAGAGGGGATTTGGGGGAAGGTTCCTTCAACTACCAGGGGTAATTTTTTCTTTACCATTAATACACCTAGATGCTTTTATGGAAGGTTTTTAATTGATATTAGTTAACTTGATTATTTATATGTTTTTTATTATAAATGTGATAATCTAACAAAATAAATAAAGAGGCCTAAATAAAAGTTGTCTTAGCTGTGGCATAGGCCTATCGTCACAAAAATCACCAATTATTTATAATAGGTAATGTCTAGCCACTGTGCAGCTCCTCGGTGGAACCACGTGTGAAATTGGGAGATTTGGAACTTGCCACAATCTTCAGGACTTAGGCCACTTCCTAGACTGCAAGAACATCAATTAGGATTATTAGGGAGGATCAACACAAGGATGTTTGGCGCTTGATAATTTCTTTGCTCACAATGTTTAACTGGTCATACTACCCCATTCCTAGTTTTATTTTCTCTTTGGATCTGCGTAGATGATCTTGGGGAATACCCAAACTATGGAAAGGGAGGGGGGGAGACTCAAGCCGCCCCCCACAGATAGGCCTATGCGGAGCCGGGGAGAGGGGGGGAGAGACGAGCCCGCTCAAGCGCCCCTCCCCCCAGGTAGGCCTATGCTGCTGGTAAGAAAACTCAAGGAGGAAAGAATGAAGGCCATGTTGTTTGATGATGACTTTATGGTATAAGGGTAGAATAAAAAATACAGAAACAGCTAGAAGAATGGAATGAGGACGTTAAGGTGGGGATGTAGGGAATGCGGGAAAGGGCAAGTGTTTTTGCTGTTTTTATAACAAAACTTTTTTTGGTCAAAATAAAAATATAAAATCATGCTTCAATAGAAACAGTATTTTATTTTCTTCGCGTGATATCAAGAGTTGTTTTATTTTACTGAGCACCGCATCCTACCACCCATTTGGGCTATACATCAAAATTAATTGTTGAATATCAGTCATGAGTATACCGGTAGTGGCATTAAATGACAAACTTTTTAAATGGATAGAAAAAGTTGTCATTACATGTCAGGACGCCTGTGATAAATATTCAACAATTGTTGATATAACTATGTGAAGAAAAACTTTTTTTCTATTGGGAAAATTTTTATTCCTTTCGAACAAAAAAAATGTGTTGCTAATAAAAATGCAAAAACACTTAAATTTTCTCGTGCCCCCTAAATCTTTACCTTAAAGAGTGTGAATTTAAATTTAACATAGCTAAGACTGAAGTGATGGTAATGACAAGGAGTAAGATAAGGTATTGTTCAACCATTTTATTTTTGTATGTATGAGAAAGATGTGTGAACACTCATTACACAATACAGTGTATTTTAATTAGGATTCCAAATCATACAAATGTAAAAGGTTACTATCACTATACTCACAAAGAAATGGCAAATCTAATGATACCTACCATCATATTTATTTGAAACTATTTTACTTTTATAACTTTTAGACAGCTCAATAAAACTTAAACATCCTAGAGCAACACTTGATCCATGATCCTTTACGACATGTCATTATAATACGAAAGTAAAATAATGTGTGAATATTGATTGAAATTCTAATTTATTAGTGAATGGAATGGTTGCAAGTTTGGCAGTAAGTTAGGTTAAGCTAAGTTGGAAAGGAACCTTAATAATATATTTATAAATTACTATTTTAGCCTTAAGATCTATATTACCTACTTAATTATTAGGACTTCTGGTGAATAAATTTTGGTGGGTGTGTCAACTCAAATCTTTACTACATTTTCAGTTCAGTTTTAATGAAGCCTTGTGTGAGTTTGCTGGATGTAAGCTTGTTTGTGGATGTGCGAGTCTTTTCATTTGGATAATAAAACTAAAAGTATAGCTAACCATGTAAGCCTACAAGAATATTGTGTTGTGAGAGAGAGCTAAGTGTGGTCACTAGAAATTATTGCACATTAATCAGCTATTTATATATATTTTTCATTTATTTGATGTATTTAATGTGTACTTTCTTAAACGATTGATTAGGCTATATCAGCATACGACCTATAAGCTACTGTAACTTAAATCTAGAATTCATCAGTATGATAGAGTAAACCCATATTTCACTAATGATACATTTTTGTACTGTGCCTGGAATCGAATCCAGGACCCTTGGCTCAATGGACAAACACACAACTGAGCTAAGGTGTTGGACAATCAGCTCTATAATCTACATAAAAACTTCAGTGATGTAATTTTACAATAACATCTGTTATTTACTATCACTTTGGTGATTTTAGTTTTGAATTATTTATTACTGTATAAAAAAGTTTTTTAATAATCTTGAAATTAATATGAGTGGATTCCCCGCATTTTTGTGTGTAATGTTAGTAAAATTATTGTGATTTTCTTTTAAAAAAAAACACAATAATTGGCCTAAAAAATATGGTTCTTTGGTTTCGTCCCCGAAAATTTCTAAAACTTCCCCATTCTCTTTTAAGATTTCTAATTTTAAAGTGTAGGCGAGTGCCTAGTGTTCCGATTGCTCTTCCTGATTTCCCTCCGGCCTACACTTTCAATTTTTACAGTTATTATAAGCAAATAAAATTTAAAATATTGACCTCAAGACAAGCGATAATGTTAAGGAGTAGTAAACAACATAAATTATAATTATCAAATGAAGCATTCAAAAACTATAAATAATTGCGGCTGATCACCTCACCATGGGGTATAATAACATAAACCACATGAAACACGAGGATGAGTTGCTAGCGACCATTATGCAATACTTGTAAAATTTATAGCGCTACCTAGTATTTGGGTCAAGTACTATATGAATTGGTTTATAATTATTTTTAGGTGATTTAATAACTTTAAAATAAAACGGTCACTTACACCATGCTCATCATTGATTCAAAATTATAAATGTACATTTTTCTGGGCTATTTATTTAGTTAAAATGATTATATATGTAAGACTTATAACAACAATTTTAAGGGCCCGGTCAATGGTCGTTGGAAGTGAAGAGTCGCGTCAGCGCCAGCCCCCAATTAATGGTAGCAGAAGAAAGCAATTGAGTTTTACTTTGTCTCGGTGGCTTAGTCAAATCTACAGTGTTGCCAGAGCTATCNCGCGTCAGCGCCAGCCCCCAATTAATGGTAGCAGAAGAAAGCAATTGAGTTTTACTTTGTCTCGGTGGCTTAGTCAAATATATATATATATATATTTAGCACCGCGTCTTACTACCCGTTCGGGTTATACGCTTTAAGTACTAATTACGCTAATGGAATAGGAATTGGGAAGGTTGAATTAGAGGAAGTGAGCCCGCATTTGCGTGGAGGTAGAGTGGAAAACCATTTAGGAAAAACCACCCTCAGTTCACCCGACCGAGATTCGAACCTCGATCTCCCCGTCCTCGGCGGTCGAGCTCAACACGACAAGCGCGTTAGCCAACTACGCCACCGGGGCGGGTTTAGTCAAATATAGAGTGTTGCCAGAGCTATCGGCACTTTAGAGCCCAAGTCTACCCCTTACCCTTCCAAAGAGTGGGCCTGAGTTGGCAAACAAAGCTCTAATCCTCTGCAACCTTTGTCTGAGGTAGCAATCACCTTCGTATTGAAAGGAGTCAGAGTCCAAAACTTGTACAAAGCCTTGACGAGGGCTGTTAGTGGCAATAACCTAAGATTGTCCCAAATAGAAGGCAATGTATTTGTCAACTGGCTTGGGCTTTCATTGAAACTCATCCTGGCCATAGCATACACAAACTGAAAGTTTGCAGGCTCTTACATAATATGTCCATTCGTAATAAAATTGGGGTATAGTCTGGTTTGCCAGTGACGGGGAGGTTGAGCTTCAAATACCGGCTAGGTGTATGCCTACAAAGAGTGTTTTATAAGGTTTTCCACTCTATCTTAACACAAATGTGGTTACATTTTCTAAAATTTACTTTACTATTCCCTACCCAATTAATGCATTTAAATGGGAATATATCAGACAAGTAACTGTATACAATACAATAGGAACAATAATAATAATATTAAAGTGATAAACAAAAGTCTCCTAGAAAGTAGAAATTGTACCATGCCAGAACTTAGAATACACACTATTTACAAAACTAATTGAATAATAAATACAATCGTATTTGTATCTATATATTATAACATTAAAAACATGAAATAATAGTTAAATGGTGATTTATTTTAAAACAACATTTTATTGGATAAATAATAATAACACAAATATTAAAAAAATTGTAATTGCTTAAATATTAATCCTGACAACAATTACTACACATTGGTAATATTATTTAAATGCTAAAGCAATCAAAATAAATTACACAAAGGAAATATACGATTATTCATTGAATAACCTTGTAACATTAATTATTATTGGTATTTATCTACACCAGTAAGCTTGGAGGTTTATGTAGGTGATGGAACTGGCAAAGAGATCCCTGATAATCCAATAGGTACAACAGTTAGCGTGTAGAGCTGAATGACCAGGGCTCAAATCCCCGTTCTTGTGTCATTTTTCTATCTTTACACAATTGCTCCATCAGAATGTCATCTTAAAACATAATTGGCTTAATTCAAAATAGTTTACAAATACTATATCGGGATTCTAAATTTGAAGTTTAGGCCAGAAAATATGTCTTTATAAAATATTGGATTACGCGAATATGAAAGCTATCAAGGTTTTCAACAGGAAATAAGCGTATAATCTGAAAAGGCAGTAGTAAGACGACGTGCTAAAATAAGAGTAAATAATGGATAAACTAAAGTATACAAGAAATTTATAAAAGTACGAAGAAAGTTATCACTTACACACTCCTGGAGAGCCAGGAAAAGAGAGCAAATTCAGGAACAACTTAAAAATACTGGAATGTTAGTAACATTTAATTGAAATATTTATATAGTGAGCTTTTGTATAATAAAAAAAGCTAACTGAATAACTCATATTTTTCTCCTTCCACACTCTTTCCCTTCTATACAGCTTTTCGTCCTGAAAAAATAGTGATTGTGAGTAACTGCATATATTTCAACATCAAAATCAAATCACTCTGTTCCAAACCAATTTCATTACCTCACTAATCAATTTTATAAAGAATAAGGTTTCATTTCTATATACTCTCATTAAGTGTCCGATAAAATGAGAATTCCCTTTATAAAACCTGGAAAAAATAAATAATTTTCTGATTCAAAAATAGTGGTAGCCCTGAAAGTAAAAACAAATCAATGATTTATTAAATACTGTGTACAACCAATTTTTTTTAAATAAATGTGTCAAATGTAGCTTTAACTTAAAGGAATGAATTTTATGCGATTCACTATTAATTATAAATCTGGTTGGTCATTAGCAGCTTTACATCATACGGGGAACAAATTTAAAATACAAACCAATCATTCACGCTAGCTGTTGTTAGTAGATGAGAAAAATACACAATATTTGAATTCAGTTTTCTTCGGCCACTTGAATTTGAGATGTGAGTTCCTCTGTCAAGATGCTCAAGGCTTTCAGTATGGGAAAACACACAAATGCTACACGATTATGCATAAAAATATTGTATTTTTAGATATTCGCCTATAAAATAGAAATCAAATTAATTATTTAATTACACGTGTGCTCGTTTTATCTTCTTTTATCTTTTTAACTACTTCTTAAAAAATTTAATATTTATGTCATTTTATTCATCCTTATGGGTAGTGCTAGTAATGCAAAGTGTGAAATGGCCAGAGCTGACATTTTGGTCAAAACTCGTATAGAAGTTTTGACGTAGTAAGAAACTAATTTAATGTAAAATGACCAAGTTTTTAACACGCATAAACACCCAATAAGATACAAATATTTTTGAGTTTTGATCTTATTTTGGCCACAATTTTGTAGCGAGAAATAATAAAATTTCATATAATATATATAACTATTTTTATCATCTTCAGACGTGATAAAGAAAAACTGTCAAAGTTAGCACGCAATAATCGGTCTCACCCGCTTTATTAGACACATTATTTAAGGCGTCACTCTCTTGTTAAACGGGCCTTATTATGACGGGGAGATTGGGGTTCGAATCTCAGTTGGGTCTACTGAAGCTGTCTTGTCCCTATATGTTGCCCCACTCATCTTGAAGGCAAATGCGGGATTATTATCTCTAAAATTCTTCCTTCCTTATCTTTACCTTAATAGAGTAATTATTATAAACTCTGTCTCTCTGGCATAAACTGGGAGGAACTTTGCCTAAAATATTTTTGTTAGGGGCTCTGGTTTATTACTAATATCCTTGTCAAGTTTCAAGCTTTGCTAGCCCTGGCACAAACTACGAGTCGCAATGATTATCTGTAAACAAATCTACAATAGTAGAAAAATATTTAAATAAAGAGTTAATGTCCTCCAATTTTAACAAAACTCAGTATACAAATAGTATTTTCAGGAAAAATAAAAATCTATTTTTCTTTCTCAAGGGCTAGGAACAAGCGTTTAAATAAAAAAAACGCGAAAAAAACGCAACGTATTTTATCCAACCTTAACCAATCTAGGCATTCTAGATACATATTAGGCCTTTAGTAAATTATAATTATTTAAAAATGATAATATTGTAACTAAAAAACCACATGAACGACCTAAGTCTAACCGAAACAAAATTATTTCAAAAAATAGATTTGCTTTATTACAGTTTAAAAAAATACACATAAAGAAATGGTCCCTTGCTCTAGTTATTTTGAAAATATACATTTAAGAATTAATAAGATACGCTCGCTTAGATCAGCATAGAATATATAAAGGTATAAATTGTGGTTATACCACTCTCGTAAATAGTAGAAATTGGTTTATTATGTGAGAAACTAGTCCAAACTATTCATGCAGTTGTATTTTTGATAAAAATACATTTGATCCTTATGATAATACAGATTTACAGTAGTACAATGTCTCAATTTATCATAAAGCCTGCAAGGTGAAATATTTCATTAGATTATCTAGAAAAAAGTAAGTACAATATATTTGTATGAACTATTTAGAAAACAAGACAATATTAATTAAAATAGCCCTCTCAGTTACAAATGTAAAAGCCCTTGCAAATTTATTTTTAAGGTCTTAATACCCCAACTGTAGTTATTCTAATGAACCCACCTTGTCCCATCATCTGGGAGCCTTGATTTCCAAATCACTTTTCCTCCCTATGTTCTTTATTAACTCTCCTTTATATAGAGAATCATTTTTGCTATGATATTTATTTGATTTTTTTTCATCACAGACAACACTCATTTGTACGATGAGACTGCCGATGATAGGGAAATCGTGGTTTGATCCCGGTCGGGTGTACTGAGGATGTTTTACCTAAAGAATTTCCCACTCTCCACTAACAATTCCCTTAAATTCAACCTTCCTCGTCCTTAACCCACAGACACTACTCATTTGTACGATGAGACTGCCGGTGACAGGGAGACCGTGGTTTGATCTTGGTCGGGTGTACTGAGGATGTTTTTACCGAAAGAATTTCCCACTCTCCACTAACAATTCCCTTAAATTCAACCTTCCTCATCCTTAACCCACAGACAATACTCATTTGTACGATGAGACTGACCGATGACAGGGAGATCGGGGTTTGATCCCAGTCGGGTGTATTGAGGATGTTTTTTCCTAAATAGTTTCCCACTCTCCACTAGCAATTCCCTTAAATTCAACCTTCCTCATCCTTAACCCAATAGCATAATTAGTAAATAAACGTATAACCCAGATGAGTAGTAAGACGCGATGCTAAAAAAAAACTATTGTCATTCCCTGTTTGTAGAAATGTCTAATTTATAGGTCATTTTTACATACTTTAATTAATATTTTGGTAATTTTTAAACGGTTATGTTGAATATTATTAAGTTTTGTAAACGGACTAATCAAACATTTTATTATTCCTCATACAACTGTTGGAATGATAAGATAATAAATATAAATTTCAAATGAATCTATACCTTCTCTACTTGCATGGTTAGAAAAGCCATCTTCTTGGTGAGATGCTGCTACTGAACTGAAATGTTAACATCAGTGGAAGCGGTAGCTAGAGTTTATAAATCAAGGTTAATTGTTTAGCAAAATGCAAGTGTAATTATTGTGGTTTTGCGTTGCAAATATTTTAGTTTCCGCTTGTCAAAGTGTGTATTTGATTAGTCTCGTGCTAATTAATTTTTCATTGTCTTTTTTAAAAAAAATTAAATTAATTTGTGGACATTTTTAATATGATTCTATAAATTATTTTTTAGATTTTTTGGGTCATCAAAATCCGGGCCGCGCTAATTATGAACACTTTTTCAAATAAGTGCGTTGAATACAGCAGTTAAATTTTTTATCAGTAAGAAATATCCAATTCCTCAGATGGGATTAGTAGTTCAAGCTCAGTTAAGAACAGTCCAATGTGTTGCGAGTCAAACGCCTTAAACTACTCGACCATCCATGTAGACTACCATTGCAACTAAATACTTGTTTTAATAACACAATGGAGTGGAGGCAAAGTTCCAAAGGAAATGTACCAGTATCTGCTTAGAGAGAGGGTGATAAATATTTACAAATAAATCTATCCATAGTTCACTGGGATTTGAATCTTTATCTCTTCGTAACCGAAAATATAGTCAAAGTAAGCCTAAGATTCTAGGCCACGTGACGTCCGGTGTGGGAATGCTAAAATTAGGTCCAATCATTTTTTATCAATTAGCTATAATAAACCTCACTGCCAAAACAAAGTAATGACAATATGTTGTGTCCAAAAATAATATTTTAACTTAGCTTATTTTTTAAATATTCTAAAGTAGTATTTTAATTTAACTTATCTTTAATTGTTCTAAAATAATTTTACGCCACTTCTTTCGCGGTGCACTTAAAAGAAGTTGGCTTTTGTTTCCCATTCTTTCAATACAATGTAATTTAATTTCACGTTTGTGATGTTCTTGTAGATAGCCCTAACTTGTGCTAAGACATGGTGCATAGAAGAAAGTTAATAATTTAAATAAATACTTCGAAAAAACACTTTACAGTAATGATAACATTTTAAATTTAAAATGTACCGGTGGTTCAGATTAAACACCAACCACACTCAGGTAGCTACCTTGATTCCTATGTTTGATTTAAAACATTTGAAACACAATTTTAAAGATTCAAATTGTTGGAAGAAATGATTTTGCTCTTCTTCTCTTTGAAAACGATCGTGGCAACGCTGTAGATGAAAGACAGTGGACAGTTGCCAGCAGGTACACATAGTTCCTTGTTTGACAACAAACAGCGTTACACTACGGCTACCAAA
>CABFOV010004264.1:35637-54431 GCA_902141375.1 Timema poppense
GATACTCATTGTATCACTGGCTCTTACCAGGTGAGGGCGCTTGGTTAAAAATTAATATTAGGGAAAAATTTATTGAAATTCACTTTGGCATTAAATATGGGGGGAATATTTTTCTAAATTACTGTTTGGCGATTCTTTTATGTTTATGTTTATAAATGGGGACTTTTATTTGATTTGGCGTGGGTGATCCACGGCTCAATATTGGTAACATTCTAGGGAGATTCGTATTTGACTTAGTACAATTTATTTACTGTAGGTGCGCCCGAACCTATATCATGGCTGATCTATGTAATAGTTTAATATTGTCTAGGATATTTTTAGGTGATATAAGTTCGCTCAGTATTAGATGTATTTTATATGGAATAGTTTGTTTAATTTGTCATGAGCGTAACGGGAATTTGGGGAACTTATTGCACATTTACAAGTCTTAATGTTAGATGCATTTTATATGGAATAGTTAATTTAGGTTGCTATGGACGCAACGGGAGTTTGGGGAACTTATTGTACGTTTACAAGTATTGTTGTTAGATTAGGTTATGCTTGGTAATTTAGGATAAATCCACAACGGCCATTGTTGCAACCTCTACTTAAAATAATTAGGTCAACAAATCATGTATATTTTCATAGTTATGTGAGCCTAAGTTTTATGAGCACTTTTCTTGTTTATTACATTTATACTCCTGTTAAAGCTATAAATGTTAGCACGTCCTTGAGCGCTAAATTTGAATGTTAACTTCTAACTTTCACTTTATGTTCCCTCTTTGGGACGAGTAAAATGTTGCAAGTTATGGCGGCTTAGTCTGTACTTTGGCAGACTAAGCGTAGGCTGATTAAGCCATTAATGTACTCTTGAATTATTTTATCATTGTAATTTATCAGAAATAAAAAATTTTTCTCTTGTGACCTCATGGTTATTCTTTCTGGGGCCCGCTTCCCAACCTCTGTGTCAGCGTCACAGTACTATAAATATAAATAGCAGTATATCAGTAGGAAAATTACTTATTGAAATTTAGAATAAAAAATATTGATATTTATCTTCTACGGAGAATTTTTTAAAAAATGTTTCGCATATACCTTGTTTTAATACATTGAAGGCGAAGCTAAAGCATTATGCTGAACAAAAAACGAATGTTTGCAGATTAACATACTTAAAATACGATAGTGGAATTTTTTAAAGCCTTATAATAGAGAGCGGAAGTCGTATATTTTTAATGAAAATATTGTGTAAACCTAATTATATTTTAATATATGGTATTATTATTATTATTACTATCGGTATTATTGTTTTTGATTTAAATAGTGTTTCTAACATTCATACTCTTTCGAGAAACTTTAAATTGTCAAATCCTATTATATTTCCTTTAACACACAACTAACGAGTCTAGCCCACCCCTCTGACAATCTACTCAAAACCCCATGTAAAAGTTTTTCAGACTTTGAAACTTTTTAGTTGCACAATTTGCCGCTATATTTGAAAGAATTGTGATCGTTGCAGATAGTTGTGACGTTTTATATAATCAGCTGTTCAGATATATAAGATTTTATTTCTGTACAATGGCTTTACATGTCAAAAATAAAAATAAATGTAAATTTCCAGATTGTTCTAAAACTGACGTGTCAATGTTTATACGCCCTCAAATTTTGAGAGACGTGATTGTGAAAAAAAAAAAAAANGGTGATGACAACCTTAGAAAAAAAAAATCTTATGATAGATTCTGTGAAAAACATTTTTTGCCAAAAGATATTTTATGAGAGTGGATTGTGGTAGCTAGTAATGAAATAATTTTGCAAAAGGTAAGTCTGCAATTGCTTTTTATAATTCAAGTTTAATTTTTCTCTTAATTTCCTACACGTTGGTTGATAAATGTTTCAGTAAAAAACTATCTCCTAGATATCAGATACCACTATTCTTATGTCGTTGGCTACTTTTATGTTTATTTATAACAGTGATTTTTCTACTGCCTTAACTTTACACATTATTTGATAGAACACGCTATTTACTCAAAACAGCACATCATTAAGAAATTGCTATTACCATTTATACTTGCAAGTAAACGTCAAATCAAATGATACTATAATCATATTTAGGCCTATTTAATTTAATTAGATTTTGTAACATTAAGACATCTCAGCAAATTCCAGACCACGAGCCTAAACGACAAGTTGTTTATTTGAAAACTATTGTTCAAATTTGAATTCATTTGCACATGAATGGATATAAAGTTTAAGTTATAAGTGGACGATGCTCAAAAACCTTACACATACATATTTACCTGTTGTTAAATTTTAAAAAGTTGATAATTTTTTTGTATCAATACATTCATAAAGATACGGAGAATCGATAGAAACTAAAATTATATTATTTACATTCGAAAGTATTTGTCAATATCACATTCAATAAGTAATTCTATATGTTTAGTTTTTTATTTAACGGCACTTGCCACAAAAGTATTGAATTATTCATAGATGATTGAAACTGTTCGTACCTTGACGTTTTAAACTCTATTAAATATGACTGAACTATAGCTTGGTAGTAACAATCAATATGTTGCTGCAAGTAATATTACTTGAGTAATTTAATTAAATAATATTTAGGGTTAATACTATCAATAGTTGTCTTGGTGCTTTAGTAAAATATAGTATTTGAAAAATGTCTACTTGATGGCTGGAAACAAATCTGGGACCATTGTAAAGACGGTAGTACCAAAGTTCTATGTTTAAATTTCATTTTTTAAATAATAAAACTATATTGAAACTTTATAGACTGTATACAAGAACGAAATGAGTAAAATGGTGAGTGGCCTTGATTTGCCTCGGTATTGAGCATTCTGCAAGAACGTACCCTCTAAGATTGCTAATTAACACCACTCACACTTTCGAATGTAAATTAATATTTTTTTAAATCCACTCAAAAATCTTACTTTTATTCACTCTTCACGTTTTATTATATCATTCTTGCATACTGCCTTATCCTTTTATTAAGAAAAGACTAATGACCCTAAATTCTACTCATCAGGATTAAATCAAAAATCTCCTCTGATGTTATTAGCTAGATGGTAGGACTGATTGATTTTTTAGTACCCTCATTCATCAATACATTTTTCAAATAATAATTTATAGCCATATTTATATGATCAACATTTACCAAACAAATAATTTGTAGGCCATTTATAACACAGTATTTAAAATTTAAACTATCTTACATCGATGAGCAAATGATTTAGTGTAAGCTGTATGTTATCATTTGTTGTGAGCTATTCTTTTTATTCACTAGTTATTACATTTGGGATAAAATAGTTACAGTCATACAGTAAAAGATAAGCTTGAAGGTTCAGACTTTTTTGAAAATTTAAATTGCGCTCGCGGTATTCTACAACGACACTAACGCCATTTATCTTCAATATCTGATCACTGGAACTAAAGAGTAGCCAGACCCTTATATCTTAGATTCTGGTTTAACCATATACCGTATTGTTTGTGACAATAGGGATATTAAATATTAAGGTTGGCCATAGCTAGAAATAGAGTGCGCTTTTGTTAATACAACTTTATACAACTTCAAAAATTGTTCGGTTTTTGGATGGTCGTTAGGGTTCTATTAGATGTAATTATTTAAATAATTTTATTATGATATGTATTGTATTCTCCTAATAGAAGTATGTCATGGAAACATAAAATAGTTTTATAAATGGCAAGTAATATATATTATTCTTTCTTATATTCTCAACAAAAACAACTTCCCTAAACATTTCTAACTCAATTTTATTGCTATATACATAAAATAACTATATAAGGAATTAAATTAATTATCATTTTTGAAGGGCAATATATATTTTTTAAATCTTACTTTTTGTGAAAAACATAGTCACCTTATTTAACTAGATACTTGGTAAAAAAAAAAGGTGTTTTACTATAAACACTTTGGTTTTATTGAAATTTAGATTTGTAAACATATTAATTAACTGTACAGTGGTAAGAATTTATTCTAATCTAAACCATCTGTTTTAAAACTATCCACGCTACACTACACTATTAATTGAAATATGATTATTTATTATTTAAACAGCAGTACTATGCAACATTATACGCTCTTACAGGTTATTTTGGTTTATTGCGGAGTAAGCCTCTAAAAGGGCCACTTTAATACTCATATTTAGCACGCAAGAAATGCGGCTGGTACTAAATATGAAACGACACTTACTTAAACCTCAATGAAATGTGCCAGTTTTGCACTTAAAACTGTCCCATTCTATTTTGGTCTAGGAGTAGTAGTCTTGTATTTATTATTGGACCATACATGAAGAATGCTAAGTTTGATTATGAAACTGGCTATCAATCTTATTTTATTATTTCAATCATGTGACAAAAAAATTATTAAATTTGGCTTTGGGTGTTTTAACATTTCTCTATGATTCCATTTTAAACACAAAAACATAGGCCATCATCAGAATCAAACACTAAAATTATAAGGTAATGACTAGGATTTTGAGCCTATTACTTAAATTTCACAAGTCTTGAACACAATACTTTCCACACTTGAAAATTGTTTAATCCCTATATAGAGGCTTATATGCAAATAATCTCTTAAATATATTCTTAAATGGATACAGAGTAGAGCCTAGGCAATTTTGTTTCACTCATTGATGCATTAAGTAGCTTGTATAATCAACAATCAAGTTGATGGATTGGATCTTATAAGCCTGCATGACTTTGATATCAACACACTTTTATTAGCTTCAGTGGCCAAATGGTTTAAGGCATCAATTTAGTGTTAGAGTGTCCTGATAAAGACAGGGAGATTAATGCTAGAACCCCAGTCGGCCCTATTGAGGGTGCTTTTTCCTAAATGATTTCTCTCACTTTTCACTGAAATGAGGGTAAACTACCTCTAAAATACTTCCTTTTTAATTCCTTTTCCATTTAAGTAATTTTCATTTATGTATGCAAGTAAGCCTAGTAAGACATGGTGATAAAAAAATGATGGCTACATTAGGTACCTGTTCTAGTAGAACAAAACTTTTAGAAATTTTTAAAATATATTTTTATTTTTTGCGGCCAACTATATCATTTTAGGATGTAATATTATCAATAGTAGGCTTAAGTGTTATTTTATAAGTAGGCTTAGCCCATTTAAATTTATGTCAAAAGTGACATCTAAGCCATTTTATATGAAAGTGATCATTTTTATTTGGGCAAGGGGCAATATTTTACTAGCTCACTATTTTAAAAATGAATAATATATTTATTTTAATTTGTTTTTCTGAAACATGAAAAATAATTTTGCTGTGTAATCTAGTTTTGTTGCTACTGACATGTCCCTCCTTTCTAAGCTACAATTTTTTTTAAAGTCAGTATAGTGAATACACATTATTAACTTTGGAAATACACAGAGCTCTTCTTACCAATGTCAATTTCAGAATAATAGAGGTGATAACGAGCACATTGTTACACCCATGGCAAAAAATACACTAAAGTTCGCTTTTAAACAAATAAGAATCAAGATCTATCTTTACTTTCCAGAAGTCAGGTTATATAAATAATGAGTGATAGGTTCCTGTAAAAATATTGGGCACAGGAAATGTCTATGTACCTAGCTCAATAAATAATTAACTAGTACCTATACCTACTTTTGCTCCTAACCACTCTTATATGTCCTCTATAAATTGGATGTTTTATTTTCAGTTGGAAAGATGATAGAAACAAGTGCGTGATTTCTAAATATCAAATACCAGCTCCTGTGCCAAAGCTCAGGTTTGAACGATGAATGGGAAATTTATCTGGGTATGTTATTATTCACATTACTTGTTCACTACAAACAAATAGGAAATAGTGTTTGTTGTAACCCACATTGTAAAAATGTGTGATTTTTAGTATTAAATGAATTTATACTCCTCCTTAAACTCATGGCTTCAAACACTGCTCCACACCGCACATCACTCTTAAAATGATTTAAATAAAATAAAACAAATTTTACATCAAAAATAGTAGATCCGTCAACAACTGTTTTTTTAAGAATTCGGTTGGCACTATCATCGTTATTAGCGTTGGCTTCTTGGTCGGTATAGTTCACTTGCGGGTTCACATCATAAAGTTTTGTCTTCAATTTGCATCTTAAGAATTGATTTACTATGTTTAAACCACTTTACTATCTTTAAATATTGTGAGACTTTAAATTTTATTTTTGCTCCTATTGATTTCAAGAAATAAAATAACATTATGTTAACACTTTTTGTTGCTTCGGTAGCTGCATAGTCTAATGCACTACTTTAGTGTTTGGACTAGACTGCCGAAGATGAGGAGATTGAGTGCACTAGGGTGGTTTTTTCTAAATGGTTTTCCACTCACCACTCACACAAATGTGAGTGCATTTCCTTAAATTAAACCTTCGCAATCCCTAACATATTAATCAAATTAGTATATCTATATATATATAGGCCTAGGCATATCACCCAAACAGGTAGTAGGACGCAGTGTTTAAAAAAGTTAAAATGTGTTAATTTGATTTTCAATAAATATAACTTAGGTGTATACATTTTGGAAATAATTTTATTTTAATATTCCAACTTATTTCACTTTGTCTCACAACCACCATGATAATATTCTTCTCAAGTTGCAACTTGACCATAAAAGTGAGGCAAATTTTAGTTTGACAGCTCTCACTAAAAAGTAATTTCCTCCTGGCGGCGTGTGATGGTTATAGCTTGAAATTTCCTGCATATATAATTGGAAGCATTACTCTTTCTGAATGAATCATTGACACGACATTGCCACCCAATGCTCCACTCAGCTCCCTTTCCCAACACTTTGTTTAATCTCTATCTCCAGGAAAAAGGATTGTCAAATTTCGCATTAAATTTCTCACATTTCCAACTCAAACACTTTGCTTCTGGGGCAGTTGTAAATGAGTAGTTAAAGTGTACAGGATTCATATGAAATTTAAATTGTGCATATAGCTCAAAAAACAACTTCGTACTTAATACATCCTCACCAACTTTTTTCACACTTTCTTATCCTTGCACACTCCGTTCACTTCAACAATATTCATACACCGAGTCATACATGCTCATTTATTGTTAAAACTCCTAATGTTTACCTTTTTCACACATTTGTCTACAACATTTAACCACGTGTTGCAGGGCCTATCCTTACTTTTGAGCCACAGTTTCTACCTTCATATATTTGCTTTATTACTCGATCCACACTCATCCTCTCAACTTTCCCAAACCATCCAAAGATGCTGCTATCACATTGACCTATTGATTGCCTTTCAAATCACACTTCTTCAGCACACCTTCATTACTTAGTCCATTTGAGCTTTCCATATACATTCGTTAGATTTCTCATTACAACCACATCCATCCTGCTCTTGTGTATCTCCTGACCAATCTACGCCCCACATCCATGAAACAATGTTGGCGTTAACACACTTTTATACTCCGACATCTTTCCCTCTTTCGGTAATACTTCATTCTTTGCAATAGTTCACATACATCCAACTCCTCTCTGAAATGCATTCACCTGTCTGATGATTTCACCATCTATCCTTTCATTCAATTCAATTCAGAAATTAAAACCGGGGCACTTGGATTTACACGCCGATGCTCTACCACTTAGCCATCTTGTTCTGCCTCGTATACAGGCCCATTTTTATCAGGTTGGTGTATTTTCATTATGTGGTAACAGATTAAAGTATTGGCTACCCATAGATATCCACAAATTCTTAGCCACAGCTTGTCTATTTAATTTGTCTTGTGTTTTTGTAAAATATATTGTAGCCTACTATTAGCATGATAAAGCCCTACAGGGCTGAAGGTGGCTGTGTTATCTGATAGATCACGATCAATCTAGATCACTTAATTGTAGCTGACAATTTTCTGCACATCCATCAAAGATTCTACCTTAAAATATGAGTGAAGAACAACTCTGAACATGGAACAACCCCTGGATAGATCAGTGGTAAGGGCATTGGCGTACTAAGCCCAAGGTCTCAAGATTGATCCCGGGGTCATTTTTAAATTTAAAGAATATGATATTTTGATGCAGCTTTAACTGTAATTAACAACTATAATATTATTATTTTGGGTTTTACAGACTCGTCAACACACGATCATTAGGGCTGTAGTGTACCCAAGGGGGGGGGGGTTGTGGGGGCTCAAGACCCCCCTCCCCCACAGTAGTTTGGGGATGTTCAGAAATCCACGCAGATTTGAAGAGAACATTAAATGGGGGGAGATTATGACCAATTAAACATTGCAAGCAATGAAAATATCAGGTGGCTGTAAATAGTCTCTTTATCATTTACCAAATGTAGCCCTATTTATTTCATAGGAATGGACTATTTTTCATGGAATGGAAGTGGGATAGCTTCACACCCTGAAAATATTATTCTTTGATCAGTAGGATTAACCCCTTACCTCTCTTTCAATGCCAGCGTTTCTTCATAAAATTATTGTCACAACACTAAACAGTTTTTCTCTTTTCTCTGCACATTTACATACTATAGATAATTTGTGATTTTTGTGACAGTAGGCCTATGTGATGGTTAAGTCAACTTTAATTTAGGCCTATTTATTTATTATTTTGTTAGATTATCACAATAATAGTAAAAATATAAATGTAAGAAATTGCCTCCAGTGGTTGGGCAGACGTCTCCTGAAGCCCCCCTTGAGCTCAACCCCTTACCCCTCATTTCACAATCCTTTGTACGCTACTGCATTAGGGCCCTACAATTATAATAGCTTGGCTATTTAATTCAGTTAATTTTATATTTTACATGATCAAATACTTGTATTTTGAGGAGTTGACTTAGAAATTGTCTAGCAATGTACACTGATTAACAGTAACAATTTTTTCTCCTTGTTCCCTTTCATCATGTGTTTTAACGTTATTATCAGAGTATATAACCAGGCACGATTGTAATTAAATCATGCTCTAGTCCGGGTGCAGTGTTCTGTTGCAATTGGTTATTTAAAGCAGTTTTACCTGATATCTAATTATAGAAAGTTAATCATACTATGTCCATTCATCTGCTTCGGTGGCCACATGGTCCAATGCGTCACTCTCATGTTAGACTAAACTGCTGGTGAGAGGGAGATTAGGGCTCGAATTCTGGTTGAGTGTACGTGGGTGGTTTTTCCAAAATGGTTTTCCACTTTACTTCCATACAAATGCAGGTACACTTTATCTAAATTCACCTTCCTCATCCCCAACTCATTAGCGTAATTAATACATATGCGTTAAACCTGACCCAGTAGTAAGATTTGTCAAAAAAAATTCCATTCACATGTATCACCTAATTTTATCGCATGTGCTTGGTTATAAATCTTAGCTTTAATTATTTGTACCGGCTATGAAAGCATATTATAATAACTGTAATCAATATAAACATAAAAATGGCCTTTATATTATGTTAATAACACTTTCGAGCCACACCCAAAGAGTTACAACTTGACTACATTGGATGCTCTATATTTAAGTTTCATTACAAGTAGCACTGGATCAATAACCCATCAACTAAAGCATTATTAATTCTTCGCGGTACATTTGGTCTTAGCTACTAAAAGTGGGAACTTTTTGTGACCAGCAATATCAAAACAATCTTAAGTGACATTTCGGCTGAAGTCTGGGGCAGACCAGGAATAAATTTGTTTGACTTAATTAATTAGCCAACATTCATAGGATGGAAGGTTTAATATATTATTAAAGTGCATAAACAAGATGTCCAGTGACCTGGAAAACATGGAAAAGTCAGGGAATATGCTCAGTTATGGAAAAGTAAGGGAATTTCATAAAATATTTATAGAATTTTCATTAATTAAAAACACTTAATTGTTATTTATAATACCTGATCAAAAATTAACATTTTTCTTCCAGTTAATACACACCACAATCTCTTTTAACACAGTTGGAAAACCTGGAAAAGTCAGGGAATTTAAAAATATTGTTTATACATACCATACATTTTCGTTCATGCTAATACTATATGTAAAATAATACTGTAAAATGTAATCCTACACTCTGTTTACCTTGAAAGGTATGGTAGCAGTCTTACTTTGACATATGTCACTTTGGTGTGGCTTACAAGATAAATATATTTTCTCTTCTAATTTATAAGATAAATTAAAAATTGTCTTTGGGTTTTTAGACATTGTTTTAATATATAAATTTTAAAACATTGTTTTAAAATCTATATATATATATTATCAACAAATGCTAATCAATATTCATTGTTGGAATAGGTTATGGATATGGAATAAAACTACAGTCGGATTTAAAAAAAACATAGTTATACTTTATACAACTTACACAAATATGTACAACAACCACAAATCTCTCTAGAAAAATTTATACAAAAATTTTAGTGAATGTAGTTTCCCAAAACTACAACACCCTCACCAGTTTTAAATCAATAATTTATATTTTGAATCGATATGAAAACCTTTTGTTGTATGCAGGTCTTGTTTTCTGGCTTGGTTGGCAGGCCTGAG
This sequence comes from Timema poppense, assembly GCA_902141375.1. Classification (NCBI taxonomy): domain Eukaryota; kingdom Metazoa; phylum Arthropoda; class Insecta; order Phasmatodea; family Timematidae; genus Timema; species Timema poppense. Next base: position 46,125 of record CABFOV010004264.1, read on the forward strand.
TCAACATTGAGCTTTATTTACATGTACAATAGAAGCCTGCTGTAGTGTGCGGTTTTTGGGATACCGGTACAGACTACACTCCCTCGTTATAGCTTAACCTGTGATATATCGGAAGATGACTTGTAGAGCTGTGTTTCTCAATTAAATTTAGTCATCGGAAGTCTTTTGTATTTAGTACAACATAATGAAACCCCTTAAATATTTTTAACATAGCACCAAAAAAAAAGCTGCTGCATGAGAAAATTTTCTTAGTTCAAATGCCTTTGAATTGAAAGTTAAATTTTTTCAAGGGGGAGGCAACTACACGATTTGAGGTTCATGTCCCATAAATAAATGCAATAAGTCACTGTAAAGGGGGAGGGCGGAAAGGTGTTACTCTTAATTAAGTGATACTTGTGGTATCACATTATTTATTATTATTAATTTGTTTAACTGGAGGAAATCGGCTGATTGTAATTGAACATTTTTATGTGTCATGGATAAACAAATATTCCTAACTTCTTGCTTAAGTGTATGAATATCTACACCACTAAGCAGAGTGGATTATCTGCAGGTTCTGGATTACAATTACAAAGCCAGTTTAGGCAAGCTGTACGGTAAAAGAAAATTGAGCCAAGTTTTATCTTGTCAGCCAGATTACAATATTTTTAACTTTTAATGTGTACAATTTGATTAAATTCTCTATGTTTTTTTGAATAACCCTTAATTTTATCTCACGAAACCCCATTTGTGAAATGCTGCTGTAGTGTGTCAAATGATGTGGCAAGAGGCTAGGGAAAAAAAGACTACAAGATAATGCACTACTATAGAAATAAAAAATAACTTAACAGTTATACACTTTACTCGTATGAAATACATTAGAGGTTGGAGATGTGAGCCTAGTGATAAGTTGTAATGTATAATCACTCAATTTATTGTATATCTACAAATAAGAATTTCACTAATACAGTAATAATGATTCCCCCCCACCATGTTATTTCCGATTCTACAGTAGGCTATATTGGACCACGCTATATCAGGCTTCTACTGTATTTTCATTTCAAAATGCATTCAAACATTTAAACACTGGTGCTATAATAGTTTAATTTGTTTCTAGGAATACTGTGATCACTTCATTGAAGTTAAATAATCCTATTATCATACATCTTTTGGCCTTACAATACTAACATATATTCATGTAGAAATGGTAACATTTCTGTACAAATCATTTCATGAGGGCTAACATCACTTCTTTTTTATACACCTAATGGTGTTTGTGCAACATATTTTTTAAGCGTTTATAGATACATCCATAAACCCATGGACTGCAAATGAAAACTAATTACCTGGTCACTGAAACATAGTTGAACATTTGTTTAATAGAAAACAAGCTGAGGTATTTTACTTAACAATTTGTGGTATTGCAAAGTACTTTATTTACATTGGAAGGCTTTGACCTTGGTCATTAAGGTGTTTTGTTTTATACTACAATCAACCCCTGTCTAAAATAGTTTTTACAACCCTAAGACAGGGGTACAAAAGCTTATTTTTCACGTGACTTAAAGGGTATAGGGTTTGAGATTCACTACATTTGTTTCACCTGATGATAATCTCCTTTAGTGTTAAATGCCTTTAAATAAATAAATAAATTTGAAAAACAACTATTAAACTAAAACTATTATAAGGAACTGTATTATTTGTTTCCTTTATAAGTTTTATTATATTTACTTTAAATAATACTTTTCTCATTTGCCTGTTTCGTGACACTAGATTTTAGAAAGTAGTTTGTTACACATTAAATGTGCTAATTTGCTTTATCATATTGCAATCCACTTGTAAGGCATTATTTATTTGGCAAGAATTTTTATGCTCTACTTTTGCTTAAAGAATTGGCTATTGTGTTGTTATAATATTTATTTTCAAACTCCATTATAAAATCTGATTAAACCCTGGGTGGTTTATTTTTGATTGCAATTTAGGAAAATTTGTTCACATGATGTTCTAGTTGTGGTTGGACATTTTATGTTTCATTAAAAAAACTACAAAACTGGTTAGAGAGAGTTTCTTAAAAATTCTAGTATCNAAAAACTACAAAACTGGTTAGAGAGAGTTTCTTAAAAATTCTAGTATCCATTTTATTCTTGCGTATCAACAAGTTAGTAAATTGCCTGATAATTTGTATTTAAAGCTGCTACATTTAATTGTTTGATATTGAATGCTTTGAACTTTGTATTGATCATAATTAACTACATTTAATTTATCCTACTCCAGTGTTGCCGGAATGAATTGCGTGTTTACCTTGGGCAAAGCTTTTCTTTGCTTCAAACAAAAAAAAAAAATCTTCATTTTATTTCTTCTAACACAGTTTCAATGAATTAAAATATGTATGATTAAAAATTTAAAATTCTAGCTTTGAGGTGCACATATTCGTGCACAGGGGCTACTAATTTTAAAATGTCAGACCTCTTTGTGCAGTAAATATCGCACAGTGCTTATGAAAGACAAACAAACAAACTCTTAATTTTATCATTGTAGATTAACTGTACAGCATGGTTTAAAAGTTACTTTATCTTATGTGAAAATAATTATTGATGTTCAAAAAGAAATGACTGGTTAAAAATTAGAAGAAACTCTAAAATACTATTGATAGCTTAAGCGTGAATTTTTAAAAACTTTTTTCAATCATCTGTCATATAATCTGGCACCTAAATTAAAACATTTTTCAATCACCACATCCTAAACAAAATATTTTACTAATTTTGGATTACAATCCATCACACCTATAAAAAGTAAAAAGTTCTTTCAGATATTTGGAGTGTACTAAAACTTGCAAGATGGACACAGGGGTACTCAATTCTAAACCTTTTGTAGTGAAAGTACAGAATAAAGTGTGTAATAATTTTATTTTATTCAATTTAGAAGTGATGCTTGCCTTTTAAATAATTCATTTCGATAAAAGTCAATAACATTAATTTTACACTACGCGTCTTGTCCCGTTAGCCTCAATATATTCGCACATACATTATTTGCATGCTCTTCTTTTGGACAGGAGAGAAAACAATCATTTTATTCCTGCGCTGGTTAGCCAAATAAAATTATCACACACACATTGAAAGAACCAAAAATTTCCCTTAATGCATTTATACATTTTCACTGTCAAAATGACACACCTATTAGGTAATGTATTATTATTATTTTTATTTTTGGTGATCGGGTCAAAAATCCCTTTATTATTTTCAAATTTGTCCATAAAAGGTTCCTTAGTTATAAAAAATACTTGTAATGGCCGGGAAAGAATTATCCGCTAATTTAAAAGTAAATTATAGTAACAGTTAAACACCTAACATAGAATTTGGTTTGCCTATGCAAACTATTTGTTTCAATTAATATACATAAAAATACACCTTTGGCATATAAGGTGCTAGCTGGCAAGTAATGTATATGATTTTAAAAACTGTTATATTTATTCTTTACATGAAGTATTTACAAATGTTTATAAACATTAATTGTTCTATTTTATATAAGCTACACTGAATGTTAAACTAGTTTTAAATAATGATAATGGAAATACCTTATCAGGGAGAAATAGAAATACAACTGATTTGGGACAGTAAACCGAGCATTGATACTAAAAGCTAAAACTGTTTGGTACAAATATAGCAAGTTGTTAAAAACTGTGGAATAGTCTCGTATAATGTTAGAACTAAAGATGTCTTGAAGAACTAAAAATAAAATTGGTTGCAATAAAACAGTTCTTGCAATGTTATTGATGATAGCTGTACACATACATAATTTTATTTGTGATTTTTTTATACCATGACAGTATATACTTTTGTGGAGTAGGTCTTGTGACCGAATTAGCCTTTTAGATCAACTTAAGTTGGCTAATCTGTTATATTCATCTAAGATTTTACCAACACTTTTTCTTTTGTTTTCCAAAGCCACATTATTTTTGTTTCAAGAAAAACAGAATTAAATTGTGGACTATTTTCTCAGCATGTACATTATTGAATTAGCAGTATGTGCATAGTTATGTTATTGCTTCATAAAAGTAGATTTGGTTTTAATAAGGTGCATAATGTGCGTTGGTTTATAATTGGTTCTTATTCTTGCATATTAACAAATTTTAACAGTGGCTGAACGATCTAGTTACCACACTCATGTTCGACTATCCTGCTGAAGACGGGGAGATTGTGGTTCGAACCAAGATCAAGCCTATTGAAGATGGTTTTTCTTAAATGGCCTTCCACTCTCCTTCCATACAAAAGTGGGTAGATTACCTTTCAAATTCTTCCTTCCTCGTCCCTACTCCATTAGAGTAATTATCATATATGAATGTAACCTGAACAGGTAGTGAGACCTGTTGATAAAAAAAAAGTTGAAAGATTTAAATTTATTTTATTTTACTGACCTACACTTAGTATCAACGGTTCTCAAACTTTAGTTCACGGTGGTGTGCCAGAGGTAGAGGGAGGGGAGAACTGTTAAAAGCTAAAGAATACAAGATTGACAGGCCCAGCTAACAATACTTGGTACTAAAAGTAACTGTAGATGTGAAATATACATGATAAACAAGTCTAATAAAAATTCTGTCTTTTACTGCTTGATAAGCTTGTATATTAATAGAATTTCTATCTTTGGCAAGGGAACAATCAGTTAGTGTACTAAGGTGGGTGCTCTGAATATGCCTTGAATGTTCGAGTAATCTGATACTGAGAAAATCTTTGAGAAATACTGCTCTATATGAAATAAAATGCCATAAACATGCTATAAAATGTCCTTAAACTAAATGTGATAAAATTATAGAAAATGAAGCACAAGTGTTTTTTTTAAACTTATTTTATGCTTTAATTTCTACAATTACATTTTATTTATTTAAGGACTGTCTCATACTATGAATTACCAATTTATTATTATTAATTTACATAAGTATTTTGTATCATTCCAACTACAAGAAAAGGTATAAATGCATATTCGGTCAATTAAAAGCTCTTCAGTCATTTGGTTTGACAAAAAATTGATTTCATAATAATAAAAACTTATGAAATGTACAACATTTTTGGTCTTTTGGAGAGGGCTTCGTTTCTTTAACTTAACAAACAAGGGAGAGATAAATAAAGGTTTTTTTTTATGACGTTGTTGTACCGATGATTCCTCTTGGCTTGATCATCATAACTGCCTTCTTCAGGGTGTAGTCCCAGCCCCTCCATCTGAACCACACGATACCTTCAGGAAACAAAGTGAACGATTTAAATAAATATAGAATATTTGAATGATACTTTAGGTAAGGAGTGACTAAACATTCTGTTGTACTAAATAATATAATTACTGCTACTAACAATACCACACAATGCTGTACGTGGTACACAAAAATATCGATAGAGCTAAACAAATGTTGCAGGAAGATTTTGTCAAAAAACATAACTGGACTCACAATAATTAATTAATAATTAGTATTAAAAAATTAAAATAATACATATCAGCATGTTGAAAAGTTTAACTTAAATTATAAAAGGTCATTGCTTAGATTGGTTACTTAATATGAAACCTTGTAATTGCTCAACATTTACACAAGTTGTGACATATCTTGGGCTAATGCTTGATTCTCATATGAAATGGAATACTCAATATAGACATAAGTAGGAAGCTAAGTGTGGGAATTGTTAATATGTAGACTGAAAAACTATGTTTGATTTTATATTCTAAAAATAGTTTATCATGCGCTAATCAAATCAATCTAGTCTATATTATTACTTACTCTCTGGGAAAAGATGAGGGATGTATATTTAAGTCATTTAAGAAATATTCAAACTAAAGTTATTAAATTAATGAATGATACAACAATAGTACTAAAATCATAAATAATGAATGAAAAACATTGACAGTAAAAAAAATGTACAACTACAAAATAATAATTTAGTACAACTAATCAGGAACATATAAAGTAAGACAGGCTCATAGTAACAATAGCAGGAAATTACAGTCTTTCCACGGTTATTTTACATGCAACAATCAACATGGGACCGACGGCTTCACTTCCCATCTGAAGGAAGTATTGCTAAATATTTCTATCGCTCAAGATAAATCCGTCAACTCTGACTGGGTTTGAACCCACCAAGACCATCTAGGTTGACCCCCCAAGAACATTGTGTGTTGCACAAATCATCAAATATTGCACTGCCCCTCACCCCTTCACAAACCCCCAGCTGGCAAAACTTTATGTGGAGAACACTGTACTTAATAATAAATATAATTGAAGACTTCAAATGTTTCAGATAATTTTGTAAACTATATTCATTGTTTGGGTTTGATTAATATAAATTTATTCTGATAAAGTAACTTTAACTAAACTCTCAAACTCATGACGACACTTTTTCCCTCCAAGACATAAAAAAACATTGTTTTAAAAAAAAAGTTCTTAGTAAAATACTAAACTTAACTAAATAAGCCATGGGCTCAATTTTATTTTCAATACATAACATTGTTTTATCAATTTTTACAAGTTAAAATTAATCTTAAGTTTTTTTTAAATCTAGGCACGCTTTATTTGAAAATATTAGTATATATAAAATAGTAGTTTGACACGGTGGTTTATTTACCTTGCCTGGCCGTAAGATCCTGAGGATCATTGAGGTACAGTCCATTCAGCCCTCTGCCACAAGACTTCCACCACCAGCCTCCTTTCAGCATAGAGGCACAGTTCAGACTGGACCGGTCATTGTCCCTGGATAAATCGTACATAATCATTAACAAGGGTAAAGTGGATCAATCATAAGTGCACTCAAGAGTTGTTTATTTCATCACAATATTACATCCTCTCTTAAGTTGACTGATCTACACCAGTAAGCACACACGTTTTGTCTAGTTTGCCAATAACAAGAAGATCAGGGTTTTAATTCCATACAGGTGTAGTTTCTGGTAGTTTTCCTTAAATGTTTTGCCTATTCCCCTCCACACAAATTCCTCTAAAAATTCTACTTCTCTAAGTCCTAACCCATTAGTGTAAATATGCGTACAGCCTGGACACGCAGAAAGAAATTAGGATACAAATGTAGCTATTTGTACTATTTTTTTCATCCTAACCACCAAAATGTTGTGGTGTAATGTTTTCGAAAGCCAATTCTCTCATTAGAGGTTGAAATAAATACTCTAATATAACTGTTAGATTATTTTACTCGGGGTGCGAGTGTAGGGAACATGAAAAAAGTGTTTTTGAAGTTCTTATGGCAAAATATTTTCTTGGCCAAAATAAATAAAATATTTCTCCAGTAAAAACATGAGTTTAATTTTCTTTACATGGTGATATCAATAGTAGTTGAATATCTGTCATGAACCTAATGGAATTAGTTTGAGAAACTTTTTAAATGGAGAGAAAATGTTGTCATAAAATTCTAGGATACCCTGAACAAATATTCAAGAACTTTTGACGTCACCATGTGAAGAAAATTAAACTCTATATCTCTACTGGAGCAAAATTTTAATAAGTTTGATAAACACTCTTTTCTTGGGCTCCCTACACTCCCACCTCAAGTATCCTAAATAAATATATTCTATTTTAGTTTAGAAATTTAAGATGGTAAGTAGAAACTTGTTTTTGATATTTGCTAATTCATTAAACAATATGGTACTAGCGAATTTTGTTGTGGTAGGCTATAAAATAATTGCATAAATTATATCATTTAAATGTGTGTAAAAACAGATTTAGGATTTTTTTAAATTATTTAGATTTCCTTTCTTAAAACGAGAGTTTAAAAAAATAATATCTCATAGCATATCTAATCTCAATAATTTAATCTAGTCATATAGAGGAAGAGGAGTTGAGGAAAGGGGATGAGGAAGGGAGAGAGATGGTATTGTAAGCCACTGTTAGGGGTTTGGCCCGCCACACACAACTGCAGGAAGTGTTGCCTATGTAAGGCTCTAAAGGAGATTCGTGACTTAAGTGCTCGCAGTGAATGATGCAAGAGAGTTGACGTTATTTGACTTACTTTTACTCATTCTAGCTAAATCCAGTCAACCTCATTACACTTTATCTTTATCGCCAATCCACCTCATTACAACCTATCTTGAGCTAGTTATAACCAGTCCACATCACTACACCATATCCCTATCTCGAGTTAGTTATCTCCAATCCACCTCATTACAACCTATACCTATCTTGAGCTAACTCGATCCATTCCACCTCATTACACCCTATCTTGAGCTAGTTATAACCAGTCCACATCACTATACCATATCCCTATCTCGAGCTAGTTATAACCACATCACTACATCATATCCCTATCTCGAGCTAGTTATATCCAGTCCACCTCGTTACACCCTATCTTG
>CABFOV010004265.1:0-14714 GCA_902141375.1 Timema poppense
GATAAAACAACTATCAAACTTTCTTTCTTAACATGCTACATTTCTACGGTGATTCCTACACCTGTCAAACGTGCAGTAAATAAAATACGTCTCTATTAGACGTTCTAATAAATGTGATTCCTACACCTGCCCAACGTGTAGTTATAATGATAATGATTCATATTTACAATTTACAATCCTCTTTATAATGAGTCTAAAACACGGAAACAAGGGGGAGGGGTTTTCACATCCAATTCAGTTACGCTCAAACAGTCCATTACGTCATTCTGAAGCAACTTCGTCGGATTTCCAAGCCGCTGATTGGACGCGTCATTGTCGCAATGCAGTATTCCATTTCTTGACCAATGTAGAAACTTGAAATATCGGCGAGGGTTTTCCATATCCCTCCGCCAGACGGCAGACCAGGGTTAGTTGATTTGGCGAAGAGGTATCAAGTAAACATTGGCTAGTTTTATTGCAATTTTCGGGCTGAGTGGATCGTTGGGCACGTTCTCCGAGATGTAGTCGCCCAACTCTTGTTTATCGGCGCGTTTGACTTGCCCGCGACGTAGCCAGGGGATCTGGACGAAGGTACGTGTTGAACAGTTATTTTACTACACTGTTTATAATGGATTTTTCTGAATGCTGATTTTGAGTGATTGTTGGGGCTACATTAGGCTATAATAGTGAAGAGTACTATTATAGGTTTCTTCGAGGTTATTCTGGGGGTGGATAGTATGTATTTAGGTGAATCAATTTGTGATATTAGGTTAGGTGGGGAGCAATTGTACAATACGAAGCATTGTATTGTTACATCTGCACTCAGCCCTTCGTCCTCGTCCCAGTCCATGATTTCAGTTGCTCTATATGCTAATTGAAATTTATATGGACCGGAACAAAGTAATTAGGTTGATTGTAGCCGGATGTTTAATACCTATCCACATATTTCATAATTTGATTTCAGGCATCATACACATAATAATTATAATGTAATGGTTAACATAATAAATACGATATGCGCCTCCCGTTATTTCCTACAGCACTTAAATCTTTTTCCACATGTAAGTCTTTTTCTTGGTTTTAGCGTTAACTGAAATAGTGGTCAAATGGCCGGAGGTGTCAGGCCAACAAATGTTAATAATAAACACTCAATTTCTTATTTATAACTTATCTATGCTGAGAATGCAAGGAATCAGATTTCTAGATTTTGAAGTAACCCATACCGGCTCAAGATGCTTAGGTCTCAATATAGATAAAGTTATATTTGAAATAAACAGCGCGGTGGACCACACAGACTTTTCCAGCTTTTATCTTAAAATATACATTGACTGAAACTCATAAGATTTGTTAAACAATATAATAGGTCTATACATTGTTGTAGAAACACTACACAAAGATCGTAAATGAAATAATATACACCGTTACTTACTCTATGGCATTAGGGACTACGAACACTGTTACAGAAAAATTGAGAAAAGAGAAACATCTTTGTCAACCAAAGAGCATAAGAATCAAATTCATTTTCAAATACTTGCATTAAAAAGTAGCCTATATATATATATATATTTGGTGTAGCTCAGAAATACTTTGTTATATAAACATCTATTTCAATTAAAATATTTTTATCTTTAATAGTATTACAACTTTACCGTGGTAAGTTATTTCGTATCTCAAATAGTTGTGGAGTAATTATAAAAATTGGAAGATTTCCTCTATGTAAAGTACCCTCAAAGTCTTTTTCATGAGAAAACGAGAAAAAAATTTCCATCTTGTTTATAATGATAGACAGTGTCTAGATATAAAATTACATAAAATTGTTAAAGCTTTCTTCAACAAAATAGTTTTTTCTCCTTTTTTTTGCCCTTTAGTAATTTAGGGTTATAATATATCTCATTCCAAAAATACCTCGGTGGGACTTATTAACCCTCAGATACCATGTTTGAGCTCAATCGGTAATCTAGTTTCGGCTCTAGCCCGAGGCACAGACAGACAGACAGCCGGCTTTTCGAAAACAACTATTTTTGTTTCAGGGGGTCATAAAACGCCGACATTTATCAAAATCTCTGGCTCGATCTTTTTGACGATCACAATACTTTCTCTGTGAGGTGCACATCTCCAGCATAGAGAGCTATATGAGCACTCGACGCAAAGTTAGCTGCTACCGCTAGTAGACTTCACTTTCAACTAAACGATAGCGTTTGGGTTATTATGACCACCACATTTTTTATCGTCCGCTAGTTTTAGCTCCGACGTTGCTTCTAGCGTCAGCGTACAGAGTAAGCTTAGTTTGTGTCAACCGTTGACAACACATTTCCAAACAATATTACCTTTTAAGAAGTTAAAGGCTACAAATTAGGTAAATTTATTTCAAGAATGATGATATTCCTGACTGAATATTATTCATATATTCTTATTTTCCTAAACAGCTGATTACAAGTCACATTATTTGCAAGAAATATTTAACCTAGCTTAATTTAATAGATCTCTTACATCATTTTGTTTGCTTACGTTTGGAAATTAAAAAATACTAGGCCTACATTATTATTACACACAACATATTACGGTCAAAAAATTATAAAGTGAAATATGCATTCAAATAATAATGTCACACGTGGAAATGAATTAGTATGAGAAGTTGGCCAATAAAGTAACTTTTCTTTTGTAATATGTATACTTTACGACCCTATGTTTATTCTTAATATAAAGGGAATTCTTGAGAAGTTAGTTAAGTGATTAAGAATATATTATTTCTTTATAATGAGTTGTTTGCAATTTATTCACTTCAGGAAAACAAGGTCTGCAATTACTGTATTAATTTAATATAAATCTAGTAAACCTTTTATGATTAAAAAACCTAGGCCTAAACCAAACCGCATGTAAACATTAGGCTAGGGCCTACTTTGGTTATTTCCAGTATTGGCTGAAACATTTCAGAGGCCTACAACCCAGACTGACATTAATGTGGATAGTAACTTCTACTGTATGTAAGATTCCGTTTAAATAGGTTTACATTATTAAAGTTTTGTTGAGGCATATGAAACATATTAGTCCCACCTTTTCACTGTCTTGTCAACTGGTCTGGCCACGTGTTTTACACTAACAGGGTATGGTTGATAAAGGTTGAGTTATAGAATAATGTTATTAGGATTTGTGCAGCGGGATGGTGGGAAAACCTTTAGAAAAATAAAACCACCCATCACACCAAGCTAGGATTCAAATCCCTACCTCCCCACCATTGGAAAATTAGATCAAAGAGCCTAACGTCTTGGTCAATGTTGCCCCATCAGGTGGGTTAACAGACTAGTAACACCCCAAATATGTTGAAGCCTAACTAACCTCCACCTACTATAAAACCTACAAACAATGAATCTCAATATTGGAATTTCCCAATTATACGCATGTTGATGGTGAATAATAATGCATTTTGATATTGTTATGGTTAAAAGAAAATATTCTTTTAACATTCAGTGTAAGCGTACTATCCCCACTCTGGGCCTACATTATGATATATGCCTGTTTAAAGTTAGATTATATTAAACACACACAAACACGTTTTTAGATTTTTATATAGGAGTAATGAGATGGCAAGTTTAAATCAATCACAAGACCTAGCATACATAACCTCGTAACACAAACCAAAGGACAAGTAAAATGTCTGCGTAACCTAGCGTCACGCTACTAGGAAAATATTTGCGTTCAAGGACTTTGCTTTCGCAAAGTGGTCCGCCTTAATAACTTGTGATGCAGTCTAGTGTCTCTCTGCTGACGGTCGCGTCGTGGTCACAATTGCCCTGCAGGTCTCTCCAAGATCCTTTGCGAGGTTTCTTGGTTTGGAGTGAGATTGTTACCACATACCTGTATGAAAAGATTTTAATAAATTATTTCTTTGTCTACTCCGGTTTTTATGTTGTCATTTCTATGGGAGAATTAATCTATTTTTCTTCATTTTTATCCGTGTAAACGTCAAATTAAATAACGCTATTGAATGTCACCTATGTGTGTATTTTATTTGTCTAAGAAACACGATTTGCCAACTAGTGTTAATACAAAACTAAATATGGTTTCTCTTTGCATTTAAGATTAACATTGTTATGTAATTACTCTTTGGATTTGGAATTGATGTGGTGATTATTATGTAAGACAGAACAAACAAATTCCTCGTTCATTAAGAGACTAAAACGTGTTTTAAGACAGTATATATATATATATATATATTTATATAATATTTTTATTCAGTTTTAATAAAAAAAAACTCATATTTATAATATATTAGTAGAATTTATGATTTGGGAAATTTTGGTCATAAATCTATTTTAAAAAAAGCCTAGCAAATTTACCTCACTAGTTGACTATTTGTAACTAGAAGTATCCCTTGTATTTCCGTATCGATTGTTATTAGCAGCAACGAGAATCTGGTGAAACAAGGCATTTATTTTGGTCTTTATTCCAAGTGTAAGAGTCCCTAGCTCTTTATTTTGGTTGAGCGGGGAAGTTTGGCAGCTTTTAAACTTGTAGTTGAAGATAAGTCAGTAGATGTGAGTCAGCAAGCCCCGGCCAGAGTTGTTCATTTAATTTAGTAACAAGTGTTGGGTATCTAGCAGTTTACCTCTGGCAACAACTCCGGACCGACGACCAGAGCAGCGAGCCGCTGATTACTATGCATCATACCACTGCCCTTTGTTCTGGATCACGAATAGTAATACGGATGGGATTGAAGGAACACCTTGATCCAATACTTGGACAGGCTCGAATTGGCTCTGTGCGGGAATGTTCGGGATATTTTGAGGCTAGTCCTTTATCATTCAGTGTGTAAGTCGTGAGTCTCTCTGTGAGTCAGCAATATTACAGACACTCCTGAGTCTCACGCATCTGGAACATTGTGCAGTAGCTGGCTAGAAGGAAGGCAGCTTTATCCGAATGTTTTCCCTCCGGGCATTGGGGATAAACTTCCCCCGACCTGAACATGTTGACAATGAGCCACACAGGTTTTAATGTTGTCAACAGAGTTTTTACAGCGTGTACAGACTAGTTCTACGCCACGACCGGTGAAGAATGTATTCTTATGACAGCACAAGTGGATTTAAACTATAGGCCCACTAGGCACGGGCCTAGGGGCGTTGTCTTTAAGGGGCGGCACATTTTGGGTAACATTATTTTCATATTTTGTTTTTAATAATTACGTTTAAGACGTTTACATGCCTGATTTTCTTTCATAGAAATATTTTCTCGAATACTAATCTTTGCTCCCCCCAAAATTTTTTACCTTTGAAACCTCCTGAAACCATTAAAAAAAGGGGGGTGGGGGCATATTATAACTGTGCCTAGGGGTGCAAAATTTTTAAATACACCACTGCTTATGGGGTTTATAACCACGTTTCTGGTGAATATTGACAAGTAAGATAATTTGAGACACCGCTGGAATTTACGTTGACCTTGAAGATAGTAATTTCTCAGACTGCACGAGTGTAATAGTCCGTCACCCCCTCATAGCAAACAACAATACACAGGGTCGTCTTCAGTGCTTAATTCCAAGCTAGCAGCACTTCAACTAATCAATGTTGAATTTTATTCCCTAGTGTCAAGATGTCATTACTGGGGTACATGGGCTTAGGGAGGATTTAATTTGGGGGAGGGGCTCAAAATTATATGTTTATGATATGATTGCTCCGCACTTTCACTAAGGGCAAGCCCCTTTGATATTGCCCATGCAATTCTTCTTCAAATAAAGAAAAAAGAAAAAGATAAGATATTTTTAAGAGGACCCAGAACAACTGTAGGTATAGATGAAAAGATATATAGAGAAGGAAGAAAGGGCGTGAAAAGGAAAAAAGAAAGAAAAAAAAGCGAACCAGCATAAAGACCGAATGGGTAGTAAGACGTGGTGCTAATAAATAAATAAATAAATGCAAACCAGTTATCAGAGTGCAGCATCAACCTTTTCAGTTTCATATTTTATGTCATCATCTGAAGAGTCCATTTCCAGGTCAGATACTGCAACGATTGATTGTAATTGTTTGCCCAAACCCTCCGATGACGCATCAACGCAGAATGTGAGGAAGGGCTACTAAAGAACTGATTACATCAAAACTTGTAGCGGCAAGAGACAAATGACAATTATTTATATGAGCTGCTGTTTACCTCCTCCTGGCGACAGCATAGGCGCTTAGTCGTGACGTTGATGAACTCGCTATTAATAGATCCACGATCTAACGATCCCGGGGGAAAATAAATGTGCCAGAGCCATACAATATGCTCTTCACGAAAATGCTCCTGCTTTTGTGACAGTTCATTGGGACTGTAGACTCTTACCTTCTCCAAATGTTAGTGATTCAAAAAAAGAAAGACTACCAATAGTTGTTGCAAACAAAATCGACGAACAAATAATTTGTGTTACGTAATTACTCAATTATTTCGGTAAGGAACAGGCAATACCAGTTTTAAATGCCTTACAAGTTTGGTCGCTGGAAGATAAAATGGAACTAATGAGCTGTGAGACATGCTTCAAACATCAAGGTGGCCTGTGGGCTTACTGAGTAAAAGTTAAAAAGAGTAATCTTGTTTTCCCCTTGCTGACATCACATCTACGAATTAGTTTTACGTAGTTTTTTGAAAGTAAAATACCTCAGGTGTCATGCAGCACAGCTATTCACTATTTCAAACAACTGAGAGAAGGCTGGCAAAACATAAACGCTGATGATTTTCAAAATGATCAAGAATTCCTAGAAAGCTGCTTTAATGACTCTGAAATTCAAGTCATATTGGAGTTTCTTCAAAAGGAACTTCACACACAAATATCACGAAGTGACTATCGTGAACTTATAGAATTATCTGTGATGTTTCTGAAGGGAGGTTTGTATAAGAAACTGAGAATCCACCCTCCTGGTGTGATGTACCAAGCTCGGAGGATGGTGATAGCAATTTATTTATAAAACATGTTTTTGTTAAGATTTCAACTTAACTTATGCCTTGAAGATTAGCAGGCATTAAAATAATTTTTTTTTTCACTGTAAAGGTGTATCTTAAGCCACAGACAAGGTAATAACAGATACATATCCTCACGGGAGATTTGCTGCGCCTCTCGACTCAGGTAGAACTTAACATATCCAGTGATTACAGCGCTTCCAAGTGAGAATTCTTTAAAACAACTCGTGAGAAAAACAAGCTGGGAGAGTAAGAGATAATTGATGCTGTCTGTCTCTCCGAGTACCATAGTTCAGTTCAGGTAGCGGTACTCTCTTACCCCCCTCCCCCGTTTCATTGACTAATCCTTTTCAAACTATTTGAGTGTGTTGGACCCAAATATACGTCAGTGGTTCTACAGAGACACGCAGTCTTGTAAATGTAAATATTCTGTGACCAGCATCTGCGGTCACAGTTCTTTAGGATTCACTTTTTCACTAGACTGGACTGCAAATACTTGGGATATCAGTGTTTGAATTCCGATCGGGTGGGATGAGATTATAAGAATGTTTTTTCCTAAAATGCTTAAAATTCTTCTTCAAAGCAAATGCGGGCATATTTCCCAAAAAGTTTGCCCTCCTCATTCCCTATCCATTGGAGTAAATACGCGGATAGCTGTAATGGGAAGTAAGACACGGCGCACAAACTATATCAGTAATTAAATATTTATGTTTTGAAGGTTGAATTTATTTATTACATTTAGTTGTCAAATTAATACAAACAAAATATACAAGGATATGCTACTTTAATAACTAAAAAAAAATTAAATTCATGAAAAATACAATGAAAAGAGTTTCCTAAGAATATATTCGAAATCAGTAATACGTTCTTATTTTAAGCCCTAGAATGATTATTTACACTAATACCCGCCTCAGTGGCGTAGTTAGCTGATGCGCTAGTTTCGTGTTGATTTAGACTGCCGAGGACGAGGAGACCTAGGTTAAAATCTCACTCGGTTGAAGTGGGGATGATTTTTCATTAAATGGTTTTACACTCTCCTTCCATGCAAATGCAGTTTCCCTTTCTCAATATACAACTTTCTCAAATCCTAAAACATTAGCACAATTAGTACTTAAGCGTATAACCCGAACGGGTAGTAAGACGCGGTACTAAGTATTAGTCTTATTATGTTATACTAATATGCAATGAGAGTTAACAAATCGGTTTTAAATTAGCTTATAGTAAAATCAAGTTTGGAAATGAAGCTTATCTCCCTAGACGCGCTTTTAGAATTATAAAACAAAATGGTCATAATGGTTTGTCCAATTACACTCATCCAACACCGTCTCGAGTCTGTGTGGAAAATTAAACATCTTTTAGTTTTATTAAAAGGGAATAGAAATAAATAAATACAATTTTTACACTGAAAAATCTTTCAGTAAAAGATTGTTTTACTATTATAGAACAATATTTTACTATAATTAATAATTGCGGATTTTCTTAAAAAATAAATATGTATATCACATTAGAATATAGTTTAGTAAAGCGAGTAAAATTGTTTACAGTACAAAGTATATGAAAAAATACTCTTATCTATACCCAAATATTGTTTTAATCACAGCTATAGTTATTAAGTGTTTGTTATAAAAAAATATCTAGTATAGTAAAGAAAAAAGTTTGGTTTATGTAGATTGGATAGGTTTGTAACTAAAATTATGATCATTATCATAAAAAACCAATACAATAATAATACAGAAATAAGATTTAACAGAAATTTGACTACAATGTGTGTCAAACAAATTTGGGACTTTATATATTTCATAATGTTCTGGTAACTTTTAATTCTTAATGTACACTCCGTCGATATTGAAAGGTAGCAACTTATAATTCACTGAGCCCGCGAGGTATGATATTCCTCCACACATGACTGCAGAATAGTTTGCCTAGCTATATTCCATTCACGGTAGGAATTACTCTCTGAAAGGTCGTTTTTCCTACCAATATTCTACTATATAGTAGATTTATATTAGGGAAAAAGGCCTTTCAGAAGTCAATTCCTACGGTGAATGGAATACGCCCAACCCCTAAGTTAGAGAAGGCCGTAAGTCGTTAAATTATTTCTTGACTGTTGGGAAGGAGTGATGGGGGAGGGGTTATGTCTTTTAGCGATGCCCAAATGGTTTGATTTAATAAATTAATTTTACTTTATTGTTCTAATAATGATAAAATCAATAACTAATATTTACATACTAAATTAATTAATTGTGTTTGCTCTCATCAACATATGAGCTGGTATTTTTTTAGCTATTAAAAGCTTAACCACGTCAAACGTTATTTGGGCACTGTTGCCCACATTGATTGGTTTTACATGGTAACATAAAGCAAGTCTCCCCTTTTCCAGAATCTTCATTACTGTTTATAGCCAATTATAAATTTATTAATGATTAATTATTATATTCCACACATGTAACTTAAATAACAGATTAACTCTAAAAGATTTTTACTTTATTTGTAAGAAGCTGAGTTTAAAAAAAACTTATGTAATTTAAGGGTCCCAAACCTAATTTAAAATATTTAATATTATTTCCGGGTGGACAAAAAATAAATATTGATAAAATCTCATTCATTGGACATATTTTAGTTATAAAAGTGAATTTATTTGTTTCTTCAAAGTTAGTATGACTGTGTATAACTTTGTGGGAGCATAGTTCAATTCCATACTTTATTTAATGTTACCATAGCGGCTATAATATAACTATATGTAAAACGCTTTAATAATTAATACTTAATAATAATAATCGACTTTAATGGTGTGGTTTATTAAGATTTGCGTTGATTATTATCATTTTATAATAAATTTAAAGTATAATGTTAACGTTTTTTTTTTGTCAAATCTGTGTTTTACTAAATCAATTTTGGAAATCCAAACAATAAAACTGGCCATGTCGTAGGCAAGTAATAATACAATATCAGAGTGAGGAGGTTTAGATGATAATTGAAAAGCAAGGATAAATATTGCTTTGTTTTACGAGCTTAAAACCACTTTACATAATAGCTCTGCTTTTTTAAGGTTTGGAATATATATATATTCAAGTAAATTATATTATAGTTCTGTACTATATTTAAGAATATCTGTCTATAGCCAAGGATACCTGGAATTTCACAAACTATTGCGGTGCATTTTTTTCTATTCATCATGATGTCTCCTAGGAGAGAATTTCGCATACATACAGTCAGGGTTTGATTTTCTTTTAAAGATACGACCGGATTTATTTATCTCCTGAACCATTCAACCAATTGCGGTGTGGTTGTTACTTTTGTACTCGACCAATATCCAGGCAGGCTTTTGCATTATTTGTGTATAATCAGGTGTTTCGGTTGAAGACATTATGGTAATACGCCACGTGGTGCTAAAAAACAAAACAAAAAACCTACCCTTAAAAATTGCTTTAAACACTCTTTCCTTGTCCTATTGATTTAAGATTGAATATATAAAGGCTACCTAAGAAACAGTGAAGTTTTCCTGGCACTCAAACATATTAATAAATAGTTAGTTCTGTGTGTGCTGGCTGGCCGCGAATGTCCGTGTATAAAGTAAAATAGTTAAATAGCGCTTGTCTAAGAGGAGGGTTGGGACACATTATTCACTTCATCAAGTAATGCACTAGCAAAATACTGACAGTTTCTAATGCAGTTAACATTCATACATCTTCTAAACATTTATGTTTTGCAGTAAGATAACAGTTATTGTTCCTTCAAAGTTAGTTTCAAGAACAAATAAATGATGTATTTTGTAGGCTGCATTACTACTTATATGTTAAAATCTCACACACCTCAAATAATTATTGGTTACCTTATTATTATTATTGCTTTCTAAACCAAGAATACTAGAAGGGCATGATTTACAGATTTATTTAACGTACAGATATTGCGACAGCTTAGCTCAATCGATATCATGTTTTTATACTGATTTAGGTACACTAGGTTCGATTCCTGACACTGTGGAACTTTTATTTTTAGTGAAACATTTGTTTTTTCTTATAACCTGATATGATAATGGACGGGTATGTTGAGTCGTTTCAAGTTTTAAGATAGTAACAAAGTAGTGTGCTGATTTATTTTATCACTCGGTTCAGAAAATGCACGTCAGATACCTCAAATAAATTTATAAAATGAAACCTTAGGATACTACATGTCTCTTTAAACTGGTGTCATCATCAGAGTTTTCAACAGAGGAGGGGTGCTCACCACAGCGTGGGCAAGGTCACTGAATTATCTTGCTGCTTAGTTTGGGATCAGCTTTGCTAATAACAGGAACGCTAATAGTTGGTATTCAGAACTATCATTCTTCAATTAGTTGAATCAAACAAATCTTAGTAATTTTATACAAATATAAAACCATATCCAACCTATCAAAAACTAAACAGTTTAAAATATTTTAGAACATGAAAATGTTCGTCTTTAACGTAAAAACCACTGTACCGATTATGCTGAAATCTCTCATATGTTTAGTCTGGAGGTCCAGTTATATATTTTCTATTAAAATAAAATAAAAAATATTTTTTTTTCAAACATTCTTTCTAGAACCACGTGATCAATGTTGTATTCCCCTATTGAATGTAGAATTAATTTTTTCTTAATTGATCGCCAGATAAACTGAAATTCTAAGAGTAATTACAGAATACATTTCAATATTAAATCCAAAGAAAAACCATATTTGGTGGCGGTTATTCTATGTTTATATTAAAAAGTAAATCGTGTTTATTAACATAATAAAACTTATAAAAACCCCTTTCCTAGGACTATGTCCAAGTCTTTAAAAATAGAGAAGAAAGGAGGAGATATTTTGACAAATTTAGTTTTATTAGTAACAAGAAAGCTCCAAGTATATGAAACCGAAAGAATATACATAATTTATACAGGTAGTGTGGCAATTAAAATAAAATGCTAGCTGAAGGCTGCGTTTACAAATCAATCTGAAAATATTAATCACCTCCCGGCAGTACACAAGGAAATAATAATTTACTCAACTAACAACAATAATATTTGCAAAGCACTGCGAAGAGAACGCAAATAAATATACTAAGAATATATTATAAGGATACAGAATTGTTATTAGAAGAACGAATCTTCCCGAGCATAGCAGTAGTAACAATTCAAATAGTCTAAGTTCTTATTTTAAGCCAAGAAAAAGGCTTGGTATCCCAACACCTGCTGGCATCGCCTGCGACAAAGGCTTGGTATCCCAACACCTGCTGGCATCGCCTGCGACAAAGGCTTGGTATCCCAACACCTGCTGACATCGCCTGCGACAAAGGCTTGGTATCCCAACACCTGCTGGCATCGCCTGCGACAAAGGCTTGGCATCCCAACACCTGCTGGCATCGCCTGCGACAACACATACTTCCAGCAATATAAACATGCACACAAGTAGCTCTCAACTAGGCCTCCTCCCCCTCCCCCACAATGGAAGTTTATCACAAACAACATCTACTTCCAGCAATATAAACATGCACACAAGTAGCTCTCAACTAGGCCTCCTCCCCCTCCCCCCACAATGGAAGTTTATCACAAACAACATCTACTTCCAGCAATATAAACAGGCACACAAGTTACTCTCAACTAGGCCTCCTCCCCCTCCCCCCACAATGGAAGTTTATCACAACCAACATTTACTAATGTCTAATGGATTTAAGGCAACACAAAACTTGGTTGTTAGGAAAAAGATTGTTTCCCCTTATTTAACATCTGTAGCTATCATCAGATTAAAAAGGGCTCAAAAACTGGCTCGTTCCCAAAATGGAGATTTCCCATACATTATATTTAAATAATATTTGCATACTCCCAAAATGGAGGTTTTTCGTGTATCATACTTTAAAGTAGATTAGTAAGTCATTAAATGGAGGCTTCCCATGAGTTTTATTTAAATAATATTTGCATACTCCCAAAATGGAAGTTTCCCATGTATCATATTTTAAAGTAAATTGCTAACTCATGAAATGGAGGCTTTCCATGCGTTTTATTTAAATAATATGTGCACACTACCAGCATGGAGGTTTCCCGTCCATACCTTTTAAATAAAATATATTTAGATGAACCCTGAAGTAGTTAGGTGGCCCTGTCACCCCCTGATCTGATTAGCTGAATATGGTCACGTGACCACGCTTCCTCGCTCTTTGATTGCTGTTGGTTTCCCCCTCCACTTTTCATTAAATCCACCCCCTACCCCTGACCCCCAATCCAGTGTTCCAGAAATGTTGGTTATTGATTCAAACATGTTGGTACTTGTATTTTCTTGTTTTGTCTCTTTTTTATTTGTGCTCATTATATTTTTATTAGTGCTCATTTGATTTTTATGGCTGTGTAGGATTTAGACATGTGCGGGAGTTTATTTTATTTTATGCAGTCCACAGCGCAGGTGCTCCTCCAGTGGCATGCCAGCATCGCTGATTAAGGGAGGAAACACTCAGCATGACCTTTCCCCGCCGGCAGCGTAGCATTGAATGCGACCAGCCTGAAAGGGTCCTATATAGGACTTCCTTTCTATTGCCCCCTCCGCTGCCCCTACTCACGAGTAAACGTAAAGTCCACGGAACTGGGTGCTCCTCCCTCGGCATCAGAGGGAACGTGAAAGACGGATCTCTCCTGACGGCAGCGTAGCGTAGAATGCAACCACTGACCGGTTGGTAGCTTTTTGCCGCCCTTTCACTTTTCCTTCACTCCCCACTCTTCTTACATTATCATGAACTAAGTTACACTGACTGCTCCCTCTTGAAAGACTCTGTTGAATTGAATTTCACTTCAAACTTCTCCTCTCCCTCCTTCAAGGCATGTGTTAAAACCCCCTTATGTGGTAATGGGTTTTCCCGGTGTCGCAACCCCCTATGTGGTAATGGTTTTTTTCGCAACTATAGAGCATTGATAAAGCTCTGATTATGAACAATCAGGGAACTCGGAATCCTTAGTTAGGGGTCGCTATCCATTACCCCAAAAGTATACTAAAATTGGTTGTTTGGTATCGTCCTTCAACATATGTGGATATAGGTATCCGTCATGGAACGGAGGAGTAAGGTAGAAATGTTCCAGCGTTTACGTGGAGTGAGGGAGAGTAGAAAACCTCACCAGTTCACCCAAGCGAGATTTGAACCCATAGCTATATGAGTGACACGTACCCTTTCTGACAAAACGTGTGGTAGGGATGATTGAGAAAATGTTCCGGAGGGAGAAATACCTAAAGTTTACACAGCGGGGATTCAATTGCCCCCCACATGATTTAGGTGAGCCTAACATTTAGATGGTGTGCACACCGGGATTTTACCTCGATATCTTTAGCACAGCTAATGTATGTTATAACGGTTGTACTTCGTGCAACCCCACCATTTTAGAAGGTGTTTTACTTATCAACCAGATTTTTCTAGACCAGTTAAAATGTGTCAGTGCCAGTGATGGTGTTAAAATATGCCTAGATGAATTGATGTTTTTAAAGGGTTTCATTATCTACCTTCACGTAGTTGAGGGCACATATTCCTGTTAAATTATTCATCACTAGCAATCACACATGGCATTGCCCGTGACCCATTGTGATATTGTGTTTAAAAATAACCTAATTAAAAAGCCAATCAAAAATCAGTATTCGAGGTGCATTCGGACCTCCTCCCGTACACCTATTTAAAAATTTCAGATCTCTGCGTGCCGTAGCTTTGCATGGGAATCACACACAAACAAAAAACTACTTCCTTTTATTATTATAGATTCCTGTTCCATTAATATAAATATTCGGGTCCGGCCCCCAAGAAAGAAAACAAGATCGAACTTCTCAATATATATATATATAT
>CABFOV010004265.1:14720-24732 GCA_902141375.1 Timema poppense
ATATATATATATATATATATATATATATATATATTCCCACTGCATACCAACGAGATTTGAACCGAATCCTAGGGATGAACATGACAGCTGATCACAGTCTCACTGAACTACGGTCCCATTTTCATTTGAACCACTAGAAAAGCCACTAGATCTGATTTCACGTATTTATAAGTCAAGACAAGTGATTTGCAGCAACCTATTTTCATATACTATTAATACCTGTAAAATATCACCGATACTGTAGTATTATTTTATATATGTTAGCTGAAAAATTTGTATTATCTAAAAGTCTATTTGTATAAAAATTGGAATCTACATAACAACAGTTGTTTTTCCACAGCGTGTTTACTACTGGTTTGAGCTTTACTACACTTATTCCCCCGTCAAGTTAATCTAGTACGAGCCTGACGACTTGTAGCCCCGCTACTACCGATGTATAAAATATTAGTGTTATTTTATTTATTTAACAATGAGAGGGTGAAATCATACAAAATAGGCAAAACGAAACTTTCCAAGTGCAGATATGGGTTCAAAATACCTCCCTCAGTACACCCAGCCAAGATTTGAACCTCAATCTTCCCGTCATAAGCAGTCTATAGGCTAATGTGAGAGTAGATCTTTAGAACACGTGGCCACTGAAGCAGTTATTACCACTTTATCCACTTGTGTAGGCCCCAGTTTGCTATCTATTACTCTTTTTAGCACCGCGTTTACTAACCTTTCGGGTTATAATACGCTTAAGTACGATTTATGCTAATAAACTAGGAATTGGGATGGTTGCACCCACATTTACGTGGGGAGGGAGAGTGGATAAACCACCCCAGTTCTCCTGACTGAGATTTAAACCTCGATCTCGCCCATCCTCGTTAGTCTAGCTCAACACGAATCTGGTGCGTTAGCCAACTGTGTCACCGAGGCGGGTATCTATCACTTTTCACTCTTTTTAGAGAGTTAACAATCTTTACGAGGCTATCTCTTCTCTATGTAAACTTCAATCAAACCAAATATTACAATAGATTGAAAGAAGAAGCATAAACGCGGGCCAAACCTAATTAGAAATTGGGAGGTTTGAATCCATATTTGCGTAGAGGTAGAGTAGAAAATCCCCTTAGTTTACCCAACCGAGATTCTAACCTTGAGCTCCGCAGTACTTGACCGTCTGGCTCTAGACGAATTAAGCGTGTCAGTCAACTACGCCACCAAGGTAAATTATTTTAGAAACAACCGTTTTATAAAATACAATTTTAAATGTCATTTTGGCCTTGAATGATGTCGCAATGGGATTACCCCGGCGTCAGTTTGGCGGGTCGACAAGACAGGAATATATCGTGACCTTGACACCGTGTGCAAGGTGATTGACTTTGGCAACCCTTCCTTCAGGCAATAGGTTCTCCCGATGGCATGGTTAAAATATACAAAACTTGACATCTAGATAGACTACAAGGGTCTCCTTAACTTTGTATTGACCGCATTTAATTTATCCATCGAGTACTTTTGATCGATGGGTAATTCATACAACTTTACGATCTGCATGGCGTCAACAATATTTATCAGCTGCTGTAACTTGTCCATCTTGAAAAGCTCTAGAAACGCTTATAAATAGACGACCAGGTGGGGGTCCGCCTATAAATCCACCCATCGCTTGAGCGACGTCACGTGGTACAAGAAGAACAGGGTCAATGACCTCTTGTACTAGCTCACGGTTTCAAGGTCACGATATATTCTTGTTGATCCGCCAAACTGGCAACAGTCATCAGAGTTGTGACAGTGCGATGACCTCATCGGGAAAACCCATTGCTTGGAGGAGGGGTTGCCAAAGTCATTGACCTAGCTCACGGTTTCAAGTTCATAATATATTCCTGTCTTGTCAAACCGCCAAACTGGCGCCAAGGAAAGCCCATGTCGACATCATTCAAGGTCAATAGGCGATTTAAAATTGTATTTAATAAAACGGTTGCTTCTAAAGTAATTTACCTCGGTGGCGTAGTTGACAGGCGCTCTTGTTTCGTTATAGAGCTAGACGGTCGAGGACAGGGGAGCTCGAGGTTCGAATCTCATTATGGTAAACTAGGGGTGTTTTCCATTCCGCTCTCCCTCTAGGCAAATGTGGATTCAACCTCCCAATTTCTAATCCGGTTGGAATCACGTTTCTGCTTCTTCTTTCAATCTTTTCTAATATTTGGTTTAGTGAAAGTGTACATAGAAAAAAGCCAGCCTCGTAAAGATTGTTAACTCTCTAAACAGAGTGCAGAGGGATATATTTCTTCCTTTGTGACGCAGTTGGCTAACGCGCCAGATTCGTGTTGCGCTATACTACTGAGGATGACGGGCGGGATCAAGGTTAGTGTGTTGGTTTGGTGAATTGGGGTGGTTTTCCATTCTACCTCCCCACGCAAATGCGCGTGCAACCTTCCTAATTCCTAGTCCATTAGCGTAAATAGTACGTAGGCGTATTATAACCCAAACGGTTAGTAAGACCTGGCGCTAAAAAGTAAAAGATAGCAAACTGGCCTACATTAGAGGACAAAGTGGTAATATTGGCATCGGTGGCCGTATGGTCTAACGATCTACTTTCGCATTAGGCAATAAACTGCTTATGACGGGGAGATTGAGGTTCGAATCTCTGCCGGATGTACTGAGGGAGGTAGTTTGAACATATACATGCACTTGGAAGGTTTTATTTTGACTATCTGGTTTATGATTTCACCCTTTCATATTTAAATAAGTACAGTCGTCAGGCTCGCACTAGATTAACTTGACGGTGTATAAGTGTAGTAAAGCCCAAACCGGTAGTAAAAAACGCTGTGAAAAAACAACTGTTTATATGTAGATTCCAATTTTCTTACAATGAGATTTTTAGAAGATACAAACTTTTTTCAGCCATAATTTATAAAATAATACTACAGTATTGGTGATATTTATAGGTATTAATACTATATGAAAATAGGTTGCTGAAGATCACTTGTATTGTCGTATGAATACGTGAAATTAGATCTAATGGCTTTTCTAGTTGTTCCAATGAAAATGGGACTGTAGTTCAGTGAGACTATGCTCAGTTGTCATGTTCATCTCTAAGATTCAGTTCGAATCTCGTTGGGGTGCAGTGGGAATAAATCTCGATATTGAGAATTTAGATCTTGTTTTCTCTCTTGTGGACAATCCAAATAATTATATTAATGGAACAGGAATCAATGATAATAAAAGCAAGCGTTTGTTTGTTCGTTATTCCCAGCCTAAGCTACGGCATGCAGAGATCTGAAATGTTTAACATAGGTGTACGTGTGGGGGTCCAAATGCACCTCCAAACCTTATTTATTATTTGTTTTTTAATTAGGCTATTTTTAACACAATACCACAGTGAGTCACGGGCAAGGCTGTGTGGAATTGCTAGTTATAAATAATTTAAAAGGTAAATGTGCCCTCATTTGCGTGAATATAAATAGTGAAACCATTTGGAAAATACCATCAATTCATTCAACAATATTTTAATCCCATCACTGGCAAAAAACTAGGTCCTTGGGTAGCAATCTACTGTCACAATGCATTTTATACATGCGTCGATGGTCGCATGGTCTAGGGTGTCACTAGATGGCTGATGACAGAGTGATCGATCTTTAAAGAAAATGCAGGTACGCATTCTACCAGGTCTAGAAAAAGCTGGTCGACTGGCAAAACCCCTTATAAAATGGTGGGGATTTAGTAAGTATGAGCATTTAAACAGACATTAGATGTGCTTAAAGTACACAGGTTCGCGTCCCGGTGTGCAAGCCATCTGAATTTGTATACTTGCATCAATGTTCGCATGGTCTAAGGCGTCACTAGACGGCCGATGACAAAGTTATCGACGTTGGTTTTCCTCACTTTAATCAAATGCGGGTACACATTCTAACTGGTCTAGAAAAATCTGGATGACCAGTAAAACACCTTTGAAAATTGTGGTGGTGCATTAAGTACGGCCGTTTTAACATTCATCAACCGTGCTAAAGATATCGAGGTTCGAATCCTGGTGTTTACTCCTTCTAAATGTCAGGATCATCTAAATATCGAGGGGGGAATTCAAATTCCCGCTGTGTAAAATAAAGGTATTTCTCCTTCTGGAACATTTTTTAAATCATCCCTACCACACGTTTTGTCATAAAGTGTTCGTGCCACTCATATAGTAGTTATGTGTTAGAATCTCACTCGGGTAAACTAAAGTGGTTTTCTACTCTCCCTCACTCCATTCAAACGCTGGGAATTTATAACTTACTCCTCCGATCCATGACGGATACCTACATCCGCGCATGTTGAAGGACGATACCAAAAACCAATTTCAGAAGACTTTGGGGTGGGGGATAACGTTCTCTAACTAAGGATTTCAAGTCCCCTGATCGTGCATAATCGGAGCTTTGTCACTGCTCTATAGTTGCGAAAAAACCCATTACGCCATAGGGTTTGCGACGCCCGGAAAACCCATTACCACATAAGGGATTTTTGACACATGCCTTGAAGGAGGCTAGAGGAGTAGGGTGAAGTGAAATTCAGTCCAACAGAGTCTTGCAAGAGGGTTCAGTCAGTGTAACTTAGTTCGTGGTGATGTAAGGAGGGTAGGGAGTGAAGGAAAAGTGAAAGGGTGGCAAACAACTACCAACCGGTCAGTGGTCGCATTCTACGCTACGCTGCCATCAGGAGAAATTCATGCTCCATGTTCCCTCCTATGCCGAGGGAGGAGCACCCGGAGCCTTGGATTGCACGTTCCCTCATGAGTAGAGGCGTTTGGAGGGGGAAAGAGAAAGGAAGTCCTATATAGGAACCCTTACAGGCTGGTCGCATTCAATGGGGAAAGGTCGTGCTGAGTGCTCCCTACCCTAGTCAGCGATGCCGGTATTCCACGTAAGGAGTACCCGACGCTTTGGACTGCATAAAATAAAATAAACACCTGCATACGTCCCAATCCTACCCAGCTATAAAAATCAAATGAGCATTTATAAAAATATAATGAGCACTTTTAAAATTTATAATGAGCAGAAATAAAAAAATAAAACAAGAAAATACATTTACCAACATGTCTGGAACACGAGATAGGGGGTCAGGAGGAGGGGGGACGAGTGGTGGGAGAGGGGGGTCAGCAGGTGTAGAGGGGCTGAAACCAACAGCTAATCAAAGTGATACGGGCCATGGTCACGTGACCTTATTCAGCCAATCATAGCAGTGGGGCGAAAGGGCCACCCAACTACTCCCTGACGCTATACTACACATATTACAATAATAAATTATTACTGTAAGATAAATCTCATAGGGAATTTTGAAATATTAACAAAATTAACTACTAACCAAAAATATTTTACCATAATTCCCTGAAGGGGAGCACAAGAGAAGATTCAATCATGTATTGACCAATTGGCCACACCATGTTGTTGATTGAATTGTAAGGGTGAGATGTTGCTTTTCAAGAAGGTTTATAAAACATGGCAGAAAAACGTATTTTAACTCATGTGATGAATTGAAATGGCAAATCGAAAATGGGTTTTTAGAGCTACGCGTGGAGACAAGACACTATGGGGGGCTGATTGATCGCCTTCCCCTGATAATATTTTACACTTCTCTCTCATCTGAGCAAAACCTAGGAATGTCGTTGGCACACGCCAGGGTCGATGAAGTAGTTTCAAACCCCCTGGATATAAGGATTGGTAGCACAGGGAAGAAGACCTGGACAAGCTTCAAGAAGTTCCCTTTGGTGGTTCGCATCTCCAAGTCCCATTGAAACGTCACGTTGTGGACGTACCAGGGGACGTCCACAATACTCCTCAGACATCGGTTCTGGAAAGCTTACATCCTCCTTATATGCATGTCCACCAAGTGGCTCTAAGTGGGACATGTATAATCGAGTGATGGCTTATGCAACTGCTTGTATATTTTCAGTACATTCCTCTTGGACAAGTTGCTACGCCTATTAAGCAGTGGGCCTAAGCAACCTAGCCTTTGCCTCGCCGTGGTTAGTAGTTTAATAAAATCTATTCTCCAGGTCAGTTTGGCATCCAGCGTCAGTCCTGGGTATTTAGCACTGTTCGTCCATCTGATATGGTCCCGAATAGCTGTAGACGAGCCAGCCTGTACTGCTTTATCTCCCATGTGGAGAGCACTGCTGTGCTCTTTTCCAGATTAGTACTCATCCTCCAGGTGGTAAACCTCCTCTCCGATATTGTATGGTGATTATTTTGGAGTTTACTCTTAGTGGCCCCTGCACGATTCCACTACTATAGCCGTGTTGTCCATATACATAAACAACTGATTTTCTGAGGATTTTGGAAAATCGTTCTTTTACAGACTGAAGAGGAGAGCGCCCACGAGGGAACCCCGAGGCATTCCATCTTAGATGCTTCTGACTTAGAATGTGGTGTTCCCAATGGTTGTGGAGAAAGTATGTTGGGAAAGATAAATGGCACAATATTAACTACGTAAAAGGGAGTCCCTTTCGTCTCCAAGGAAAGTTTTCTGAGGATTGAGTTTCTGATTACATCTGGTCCAGTGGCTTTGTTTGATCTCAACGTGGCTAATGTTTGAGAGATTTATTTCGCATTTTTGGGTTTGGGTTCATCTAAGGGTCTGTAAGGGACCACACCGATGGCCTTCTACACGTGTGCTATGTCCACAGGGCTGTCAGTTGTTACAAATAGTGCTTATGAGTGATCAGCGATAGAATCGGCCTTTCCTGGTTTGAGTTGTCCACTACATTTTTCCTAAGATAGATAACCTTGCTGCTGGGAGCCACATCAAGTCCCTCGTCATCTTCCACAAGGACCAGTCCTGTACGCACAGGTTCTTAAGCGTCTCCCCCCTGATAGTGGTTCTACTGGATCCCTTGAGGTTTGCCAAGCTTTCCTCCGGCAATTTTTCTCTCGGACTTGCTTGAGAATAGAATTGTTCATGAAAGCCTGTGGCAACCTCTTAGGACAGTGCCTAGGAGTCGAAAATTGGAGTGCTTCCTTAATATCGGAAGTTATGAATTCCCCACTGTAATATATTTCTGCAGCCACTTGAAAGCTGGGATGGTACCCTACCCCTCTCTCAACATATTTGTAAACCTTTCCTAATCATTACATTTAAGGCAAATTTTTAGAGAAAAAGGGTGGTCAATCAAAGACACCTCACGTTACAGTTTCACAAGAGTGGAATTATGATCTTTGTTCAGCTCCACTAGATACTTCAGTCCCAATTGACATTTGTTCTCTCTGGTGACAACGAAGTAGAGGACTTGCGGGTGGAAACAGGTATTGTAACGAAAGTGGTTGAGTATGGGAAGGCCGAAGGTCACCAGGACGTGTTGATTTATGGTTTCGTGGAGCAATCCCTCGCGATCACCCATAACCCTAAAGTCTCAAGAAGGGCGATTTACGTTGAAGTCCCCACCATTTAAAACAGACACAGTACCTCTTAACAATGCTTTTATTTCTGCTTCAGTGGCCCACTCGAACAAACGATGTGGAGGTAAGTGGATGAAAATGAGAATCATGGTCCGATAGAGGTTACCAGTTGGATAGACGTTGATCCATGGGTTTGAGGGTAAGAAGTGAGATAGTGGGATGATTGCGGCCTCTTCAGGCAACCCATTGCTCGGTAACTTCGATGGTGAATAAATTATTTTAACGAGAACCATATTGTGGGGCGTAGTTGGGCTTCTCCTAACTGTATTTAATCGACATGATGCCTTGCCTGGAAACTTTTTAATAAGCCTTCTTCGCAGATCCACTAACGATCCAGAGTGCAACAGTGAACTTAATTAAACACTTTTGATCCTCTCTTCAAGGGTGTTGCCATAGGAGACCAGCTATAGGATGAGGTTCTCCATGTTCAGGTGGCCTTGATTGCTCCATGGACATGCTTGGACATTCCTCAAGAGGCTTGATGAAGAGAACCAAGAATCTAGTCCAGGTATCTCTTTGAGCTGGTAAATACAAGTTTAAGCTTGGCATTCTCAGTCTCTGGGTGAAGAGGGGATTTAGGGGTAGAAATGAGTTTGAGGGGTGTGAGGGGGTTGGAGTAATGGTAGTAGGATTGGGGTAAGCAGTGTAAGGATTGAACGTAAGAAAGGCGCTCTCGGGCAAATCCTTGACCAGAGGGGAATAGGGGCCAGCCAGGGATTGTTTAGGGACTTCGGCTTTGAAGAAATCCTTGGCCCGGGGTAGAGGGATTGATCTCTATAATAACGCCTAGTGTATTTGGTTTTGGAGCAGGAGTTACGGTCACTTTGAGTTCCACAATTGCCCAGAGGGATTTTGGCCTCTCAGGCGATTCGTCCTCCCTCCGTGGGCCAGGCAGCCATGCCAGGCTAAGGAGTAAGTCCCCGATGATTGCAGGCACTTTGGGGGAGATCGCCTCTCCTACGGGCACCCTTCCTTCTCGCAGTCAACACCACATAATCCTCATCTCAAATTGACAAGGCAATCCCTTCTCACATGACTTAACTGGAAGCAGTTCTTCCACCCAATGGGGCCACCAGGTGACTTATACTTCTCTACCGAGATACGAATCCCGCATGAAACTAAGAGTACAGAGCCTTGCAGTATGTTCCATGAGAGTTAGAGAGAGGATGAAGTTCAACCATTTTTGCTTCTCTCAAGTCTTCATGTCCCATTTCCATTGAGGAGATCATCTTGATTATGGTTTTAATGGGGAATCCCAAGTCCACCAAATATCCCTGGACGCCTCTGGCTTTGTGTTTGTTAGAAGTCCCTTGACCATAGCCCTGACCAGCTACTCTTTGCCCTGCTTGAATGATTAATGCTGGGCCCCGAGACTAGACAGAAGCCTTTGGAGGTAGTGGTAGGCTCCCGTTCAACTACACTAACGTCTTCTATTGATGGCATCTGCCAGTGGTATGCTCATCTCAGGGAGTTGGAGTGGCCCTACTCGCTCTTACTGAGACGCAGCTTACGCATGCATACTTGTGACCATCAGAACACAACCAGCGCATTTAATTATGGTTTTCACTGGTGATACGTCACAGTGGTGCTTTGTGAACAGATTCAAATATTGATAAAGCAGAGAATGGGGGGACAAGAAAAGGAAGTTTGTCAAACAGCCTGTGTGCACTGATACTCAATGATTCTACACTTTACTGGCCTGTTCTGGAAGGGCGTGGAACTAAGTGATTTTTCTGGCTACACTCCGCAGGATATTATCTTTGGGTCTTGATGGTTCTTGCTGGTGTCGACGCTCCAAGTAATTGCAAAGATACCGTTATCTATGTAGCATAGCTAACTACGCCACACTTAGACATAAATAACATTCAAAATCTTTATTAGATTTGATCTTACATTTACTTACCTTTTAAATAGACAGACAGATAGAATGATTCTCTTAATAAGAGGCAGCTTAAAATCCAGTGGGAGCTTTTATTTATAATAGTACATTTGCGAGACTGACACCTTAAACTGTTTCACCACTTATTTAGTTGACACTAAAAAAATACCTACATTGGGCATAGATTTACAAGCTGGAGGAAATATTAAGGTGTGCATCTCGGATCTACTATCATGACCCTTAAATTATATTTTGAGTTTGATGCCTTGTGTGGATTGGACGTGAAAAAAGGCCAGTATGTCTGCAGTTTTTTTGTTTATTTTTTTTGTTAAAATAAATAAAATATATTTTCCATTAAAAGCATAGTCTAGTTTTCTTCCCATAGTGAGATCAACAGTTCTTTAATATTTGTCAGCGTATCCTGAATTTAATTGGCAATATTTTATCTTCATTTAAATAGTTTTTCATCCAATGCCACTATGTTCATGGCCGATATTCAAGATTAATTGATATTACGATGTATATAAAATTAAACTCACTCCTAGAGATATATTTTGTATATTTTGGCCAAACAAAATGTTTTGTTATAAAATCTACACAAATACTGACAATTTATTAAGTCACCGCACCTTAAATCAATTGATGAGATATGTGCATAGCCCCCCCCCCCCCCCGCAAAAAACAACAAAATAAAAAGGACAAAAACTTTGTTAATGATACCACGGAAGAC
>CABFOV010004265.1:27448-54430 GCA_902141375.1 Timema poppense
AGGTGAAACTACTTACACTTTCTTACAGACCGTTCTCCCTCAACTACTGGAGGACGTACTGCTGGCAACGTGGCTGACCATGAGGTTGCTTCAGATTGCTGCACAGCTACGAGGTGAAACTACTTACACTTTCTTACAGACCGTTCTCCCTCAACTACTGGAGGACGTACTGCTGGAAACGTGGCTGACCATGAGGTTGCTTCAGATTGCTGCACAGTTACGAGGTGAAACTACTTACACTTTCTTACAGACCGTTCTCCCTCAACTACTGGAGGACGTACTGCTGGCAACGTGGCTGACCATGAGGTTGCTTCAGATTGCTGCACAACTACCAGGTGAAACTACTTACACTTTCTTACAGACCGTTCTCCCTCAACTACTGGAGGACGTACTGCTGGAAACGTGGCTGACCATGATGTTGCTTCAGATTGCTGCACATTACGATCGTGGATTGAGAAGCCATTTGGTCGAATACTATCCCAGGGGATAGTTCGGACCTGTTGCCTGCCCGGCGCAATCTCCCGATCTCACACCTTGTGACTTCTTGTTGTGGTGCCACATGAAATGAATTGTGTACTACCAATGGTAAAAGATGAGAGATCATCATTGGAATGCAAATGTTGCTGCTGTAAATACGATACGGGATATATCACACATCTTCTTCAAACACGACAGTCGTGGTGCAGGAGGGTTGAATTGGGTTGTGGGTGCGATGGTGGTCACTCTGAGCATCTCCTATGAACGATAAATATTCAACTACATGGGTCAATAAAAGACTTTACGACGTAATGATGGGCTCTGTCTGATCTATCACTGTCATTATCTCAATAAAGAAGCAGTCCCGGCAATATGATGTTATGAGAGATTACGTTTCTTTTTCATTGTGAATTCCATTTCACCACTTTATCGTATATGATTACGAATCACCCTGTATAGATTTAGCTGTGCTCCTAATAATAATAAATTACTGCCATGGGCATATTCAAAACCAAGAAAAATAGCGAACTAAATCGTGGAGTAGCCCTACATAATCAAAAAAACTTAAAGGCGTCCTTCCTTTATTTGTTATTTTCTTCTACTATTATATACATTACTCAACTCTGGATTTAGTGGCTTCAGTTTGAGTGATCATCCGGATACACACCTAACCAAACTATTTGTTATAGTACACATAACTTTCAATATGGTCGGTATGTTAAATGTTTAATTTATTATTAACCATCATTTTCAGTTTAGGTGAACCAAAAAACTAAAATGTCTAAGGAAACCAGTAATTCCAACATTTTAAATCTTTGAAAACAAACCTATATAGTTCTAATTTGTTTGAGCTTGAGGGCCAATTTCATAGTCAGACGCCTCAAGTGTGGTGCTCTATTAAATGCAGGATGACACCTACTTATATCAGCATTAAATAGGCATGTTTTGCATATGAAACAAATCCATTCCATTTAAGTTTAGAGAGGTGTAGTTGTGTATATAGTGTAGTACTCAGGCGTACTCAGCCTAACTTTGAAACTGTCCTTACTTGAAAAAATGTTGCTATACTAGAGATTCTAATTTGGTTGCACTTAGAGCAACTGAAATTATGTAATGGGAAGGGTACGAAAGGCTGAGTACAAACAGGACCTGCACCCCAGCTTAAAGCTTCATACCCCAGTAGCAACAAGCAAATAATACAGATTACTTCACCGAGTGCTTTCTCTTTTGCCGACAAGGCACGCTATAGTATGGCAATAGCCAATATTCACAACTGCTTCTGAAACGCTGGTTTAACTACTGGACGTGTGACTTTCGATGTAGAGTATTAAATGTCACTCAAGAAATTTCTAAAATTCATCAATAATCATTCTTTTTAAATAAAATACCTTATTGAAATAAACTTTAAAAATTTTGGTTTATTTTTAGCACCACTTCTTACAACTTGTTCAGGCTATACGTTTAAATAATAATTACGCTAATGTGCTAGGCTTGAAGAAAACTAGCTTATACAGAGAGATGTTAACCTTTAAAGAGTCCATCTGGAGACGGCCATTTTTGTTAAAATAACGTCTGATTTTCAAATATAAAATTTAAGATTGGTTTATTATCATGTGACACATTACACACTAACCAAACCTCTGAGCATGATGATGATATCAAAAAAGTGTCATATTAAATTTGGTGGCTATTAAAAAATATATATATATACTACCGATTAGGAATGATAAAAAAATAATACCGTAATTTAATTACTATGTAGAGTACTTTGATCAAAACTGAAGACTTTGACATAATTACAAATTTTGTGATATATTTATATCTTGAAAATTCGACAAGGTTCACAAGTATAAAATAGTTAGCGTCAGTGTAATGAATGTTCCGTGGCTCCGGGTAGTCAGTCATCTTCTTCCTCATTGCCACCGTCCTAAAGACTTGTCGAAATTATAATTTCTGATGAAAGTCTGACCCAGGGGATAGTTTGGACCTGTTGCCTGCCCGGCCACCAGATATGTCCAACCTGGAAGGGAGAACTTAGGATGTGCTTCTCAAAGCTTGCAGTAAAAGGTGGTATGTTTTCTGGAAATCTTTTGTAGGACACAAAAGTATATTCCATACTTTACTCAGTGACATTCTTAGACAGTCAATGTCATAAATAAGAACATCTAACCATTTTAATAACCCTACAACCTCGAGTTATAGATTGTTTGAAGTATGGCTATTGAATGTTTAAGCATCAGTCACTCCTTTAAACTTCAACCATACTAACCAAACCTTTTCGTCCTTCTCAGGAAAAATCACGTTGAGGTTTCACACTCCGATTCTGTGTGAAAACCCTGGAATGTGAACAACTTGTCTTCGCCAAGATATTTTGCAATTTTGTACACAGAAATGTATCATAATTATGATCTTTCCAACACTAATATGCAAACAATTCTCATGGCGTTCAATAATTTTTAGCCTGAAATATTAACTTAAGGCAGTGGTCTAATTTCGTTTCATGGATCTGGCTGGTAAAGAAAAATTTTGATAGCAGATGGACATCATTATTGTGGGTACTAAACGTTTTTATTTAGATGCTTATAGTTTCCCCCCCTCTTTTGGTTAAATCTTGACAGTGTTTTTCTTCGTGGGAGAAAATAAATTTTTCGTTGGACTTTCTTTAAAACGCCCTTTAATAAAAAAGCGAAACAACTCTAACCTTTTTGATTCAGCTGCCCGTAATTCTTTCACATGATCTACCTGAAGAAAAATGTAAGAGTTAAAAGTAATGAGGTATTAAGAACGCTCTTAGATGGGCTGCCATAGTGAATAAAAACTCCTTCAAAGATGGTTTATTCGTCACAACTTTCATTGGTAAGCCTCATAATGTTCATGGTGATGAACTTCTTGACTATCAGCGTCTTTGTTAAACTCTGCAACAAGTCAGGCTACTTCAGGTACAGCAATTGTTCAAAGTCACAGTGCAGCTAGATCTTGCAATTTTTCCACCACTGCCCTTTATTTCAGCATTGCCCTGTTCATGAGCTTAGTCGATCGCTATATCAGAGAAGGCGTTATGTGTTTTTCTTAAAACAAATTTGATTTAGTTGTTGATTTAATAAAGGGCTTTTGTTTAGAAATTATTTAAGATCCTTTGTGTGGAAACCAACGAGTATAATGTAAATGATCGAAAAGGAAGAACCATGGTGGCATTTTTTGGCATTCTTTGAACAACTAGTAGTCTCGATGCCAAAGATATCTAACAAAAGATATGAGAAAGGAAAAGTGTTATTAGATTCAGTACCTGAAGCCAAAAGTAGAAGGTTGTTTGGGAAGTTTTAAATTGCTTTATAGCCCAATCTTGTATAGGGATTGTTAATCCTGAGGTGGAATAGGATTCAGTTGCCAGAGAATGAAGAGCACCAGCAGTAATTTGAAAGCATGTTATTGATTTTGTCATACACATAGAAATATAGGTACCTAGCTCATATAAACAAAACTTCGCAGCAAAACAACATGAGCTGACGACAAACCTCGTTGGTCGTTGCCAACGGTGCAAGTATTACTTAGAAAATGCAAGAAATTAAAATGTTTTACATTATTTTAATTTCATCACTTTTACAATTAATATAATACCCCCACCCATTTTAAGGTTATCGTTGTGTTCATGAGTGCCAAATTAATGTGGAGTGATGTGTCACATGTTAATCAACCAACATAAGATTTTAAATATGAAAATCAAACATCATTTCAAAAAATGATTAAATTTTTTATTAGCACCGCATCTAACTACCCATTCGAACTGTACGCACTTACGCTAATGTGTAATGGTAGGGTGATTATGAGATGAAATATAGGACCTACAGTTTAATGTGGAATCCAAATCATGGTGGAGGCCTGGCATTCCACACATTCACAAGTTGTGATTAATACACGTCTTGTCAGAGGTGAAGGAAGGGTTTGTCAATCAGATACATCTGTGCCGGGACTGAGGATCGAACCACGAACCCCCAACACAGAAACCTGACGCCTTACCTCTAGACTTCCAGGTCACCAAAAAATGAATTAATAGGGGTAGTTTTCAATCAGACATTAAAAAAAAGTCTCCATCTTTTTCAGCACCAAAACGTTAGTTAAAATGATATGTTACCTTACATAAATATTTAAAAAAAATCTTAACACTATTTTTTCAATATGGCCTTCATTTTAAATCTTAAAAGTATTATTTTAAGCTTCTTTCTAAAATTGATCCCTGGCGTGTGATATAAATGTTGCCTGCTTGAATGATCTATTACAGTATTATTTTTTCATTTGTCTCCTAACACATGGTATACAAATGTAATATGGTGGATTCAAAATATCGGATAAAATTAGGACAGAAAAGTTGAAAAGGGCAATTAAAATTAAATTATAGCATCGCGTTTTACTACCCATTCGTGTTATACGCTTAATGACTAACGCTAATGGGTTTTGAATTGGGAAGGTTGAATTTAGAGGAAGTGATCCCACATTTGTGTGGAGGTAGAGTGGAAAACCATTTAGGATAATCACTCTCAGTACACCCAACTGAGATTCCAAACTCGATCTCACCGTCCTGGACAGTCTAGCTTAACACGAAACTAGCACGTTAGCTAACTATGCCACCTAGGCGGGTAGTTGAAAATGGAATATTCATTTTTAAACTATAAACTGTTAGAGTAATATGTAGTTTTTTTTAAAACTCTTATGCAACCATTTATTTTATGTTATCACTTTTTTTTATCAGCCCCAACAGGCATTACGTCAAATTATTGTTAGTAAATAAGTTATAACTTTATCTTAAAATTAAATTTCAGCTTTTAAAACATGTTCAGATTACATCTCTATTCGTGTTGGCATCTCAGATGTGTTATAAAAAGCAAGTGTGTTATCATACCACGGGGGTTGTTATCAGTTTATATCGTGCACATATGTTACATAATGGTCGTGTGCCAAAGGAAAGTTCACTCAATCATGTGACGCCACATCTCCAGATGGCCAGCTGATAATAACCGACGTTATCGCTAAATTTGCAATTAGGGGTTTCAAATTAGGGAGATAGATTATGATTTTGTTTGAACCATTGAATTATCATAATTTAACTGCAAATAATAGAATTCGTTCGTTCGTGCTGTCATTTGTAGATTTAAGATTGCTATGTGTAAGTAGGCACGTGGCAATATAACCGTAAACACTATAAGGCACATATTTATATCCTCATAATTCTAAGGGTATTCAAAGAACACCGCTGGAATAGAGCATTGACACGGTGCTCACACATTGCCTTAAGAACAGTTGAGTTTACGAATTATTGGAATTACGAACACAAAAAGAAATGAAATGTAATAAACAACATCATTATTTGAATGATCACCAACCAGTTTTCATCATCATTCATCATTTTAAAATTTAACAAACTTTAACATTGCAATATATTAGATTATTAAAATAATCATTTCCATTATTGAAAAACCTACTGAACTTTCACAATTCCCTAATATCAAAAAAACAAAAAAACTATTATAAAATAAAAATCATAATACAAATAAAATAATGATAATTGTATATACAATCTAAAATAAAAATTAAAAACTCCAATTTGCTCAGTAATGCAAATATGAGTAAATTTAGTTACCGAAATATTCCAGAACTTTGATGTGCTTTTAGAACCACTGAAATTAAGAAAATAAATAGTTGATGATCACTCGGAGGTCAACGCCTGTTTATATATTTGTCAGAGTTCCTTGACTTTCTCTTGTTTTCAAGCTACTTAACATTGGATAGGGTGGATAAAGCTAGCTAATTCTAGATAGTGTGTACTAACTAGTTTTAGCACTTTCTCAAAATGAGGCGAACAAGAACTGGTTAAAACCAGATAGTTTTAACTAGAGACTTCCTGACGTGTCTACCATATTCTAACCGCACAGTACGAACTAGCCTCTAGTAAGTTCTAAGATGACGCACGTCGCGTGCGTGTCTCAACAGGAAATAGTCCACATGATCAACTTACCCCTCTCTCTGTTGTCTTCAGCGATCAGTCTTGCTGTGGTTGTAGCCGAGTAAGCACTATTATTGGCGTCATGTCTTTATTAGAAGGGCTAGGTACCGACCAAGGTGAGATCAGTAAGAATGTTGATAGGGCGTTGATAGTAAGAGTAGTTAGCAAACATCCCATGGTCTTAGAAAGATCTAAAATACCATCTATGGCTCAATCGAAATATACCGCCAAGTATACATTGACTGAAGAGTTTAGTAATGCTACCTGGAAGGGAATCACTGTTGGCCAGGTAAAAAAACTACTAAATAATATGAAAACGGCATTGAAAAAAACTTATCTAAAAGCTAGTGGAAACAAAATTATTAAACTAAAAGATTGAGAAAATACTTGTTGGATCTCATGAGTAATGAAGTAAATCCTGAATTTAGTAAAGTACCTTGTGCCCTATCGGCAGGTGTAAGAAGAAGGGAGAATACGAGAGACAAACCAGAACCTGAACCTGAACCTGAACCGAGAGCAGTGAACGGCCAAAGTGATGTGCAAGTGCTGAAACCAAATATACGGTCAAAATAACGGAAACAAAACAAATACTTAATCGTTATGAAAGTGAAGTAACAAAAAACATGTCTGTCCTTGAATTGAACGACTAGTTCTTCTTCAGCAGTTCCAACTGAACAGAAAACATGTCTGTCCTTGAATTGAACGACTAGTTCTTCTTCAGCAGTTCCAACTGAACAAAATTCAAATTGAGAAAGGAAAGCTTCAGCTGAAACAACTTCAACAATCGCTTGAGATAGTTACAGATACAAATGTAACTAACGAGTTTAATGTTGGTTTAAAAGAAACCATAAGTACTGATGGGGAGTTAGAGGATAGACCTGTGGTGTTAAGAAAATTGTAAAATAAAATATACATAAACCCATTCCTTAATCCTTCGTAAAATGAAATAAAAAAATAAATGAAAAGAATAAAGTAAAAAAATACAAACATGTTTTTAACCCTATTTCTACCCTAACGCCTAACCTAGAGGGTTAAAAAACCAATATATAACATTAACCAAGAACGCAACTATACCTCTGATTCGATTATCTCACACACTTTAGTTAGCATATGATACCTGAGGATGAACGTAAAAAGGGGTAAGTACAAAAACTATCTTCAAGAGTTGTTTATTAAATATTACAAAAAATATGAACAATTGATTTAAATAAATAATCCCAAGAAAAAATAGTGTATACAATATCTTGCAATCTTAGTACCATGGCCTCATATGAAGCGCGCCAAATGTATATGTGGTTACCGTCACTGATCACACTAACAAAAATAGAAGTTAGGCAAAAACAACAATAAATGACTCCTCAACTTAACCTCAGCCTATTTGCCAATATTCATCACAAAAATATTTACAATTACTTTATACCAGTATCCTATCATTTCTCCGTCCCGTAAAAAGGGAAAATATACTTAACCCTAACATTATGTTGGCGTTAGTTAGATAAATCCATATTTAAATTGTCAACACATAACAAATTACCAACCATAACTCAGTTGTTAAGGCGGCTATCACTTGACCTATTATATGCGCTGACGGCGCCTGGTACGTTAAGTTCATTAAAGTTAAACATTAATAGAACTACTCTATAGAAGGTATCTAAAAACATTAAAGTTCAATATGATAAAGATAAACCTTATGTCTCACAATGAGTAATAATATTAACAGCATTTCTATATACATGCTTCCTAGTTAGAGTGCAAAGTTTAAGTCTGTTACACTCGGAGTAAATATTTAGTACATAAAAATATTATTTTCATCAGATATTCCATTTTAGTTCAACTTCAAAACTTAAGTCCATTAATATTTGACATAAATACTAAGTCCAAAGTTCAAAGTTTAAGTCCATTAATATTTGAAATAATAACTAAGTGCAAAGTTCAAAGTTTAAGTCCATTACTATTTGAAATAAATACAAGTGCAAAAGAAATATAAATAATATCATTAGATATTCCATTTTCTTTTAAAGTTCAAAGTTTAAGTCCGTTAATAGTTGAAATAATTGCAAGTGCAAAAGAATCATAAACAATATCATTAGATATTCCATATTCTTTTAAAGTTCAAAGTTTAAGTTCATTGAATTTGAAATAATTTCTGAGTGCCGAAAGATAATTTTAAAACATAAAAGATTTCGCCGAAAAAGAATTTAGTAGGCACTGCTACATTGCATTACGATTACCCTCTCAAGATGGGATGGGCACTGCTACCTTGCATCACGATTACCCTCTCAAGATGGGATGGGCACTGATACATTGCATCACGATTACCCTCTCAAGATGGGATGGGCACTAGCTACCTTGCATTACGACTATCCTCTAAAGGTGGGTTGGGCCTTGATACCTTGAAACACAATTTACTTTCCAAAGTATATTGAGTCCAACCTAGCCAGTAGAGGATAAAAGTTTTATCTGGCTCAGCAAGATGGCTGTCATCAATTCCCACTTCATTTCCACCTCTTTCACACATACTCCTCTCTCCATCACATCCCTTTACTCTCTCCCTTCATTTCCTGCCACTTACCTCAAATCCCCTTTTCTATCATTCCTAATATTCCCCCTTACCCGTTATTACCCCTCCTTTGCCTCTTCCCCTCACCATATTCCTCCCTCTCTCATTGCCAACGTCCCTCCTCCCGACCCTTCCTTCCCATTCTCTTACCCCCTCCTTCTAGCCAATTACATTTCCTAGCTCCCCCACTCTTATTCCCAACACATCCAGAACCAAGAATAGTGATACATTTCTCCTTAAAAGACATTAGATCATATTTCACGTTTCGGACATATCACCTTCAATATTTTTGATCATATTGCACGGATGATACGACACTTTCTACTAATAACGTTGACTCAGGTAGTGTGTAAAAGATATTGTTCCATCTTATTCATAGGTTTTTATGGAGAAATAGATTGGGGAGACGATGGAAAAATCTGTGATTTTCAATGTAACTCTCAGGAAATTCAGATTGGGGTGTTTGTACTGAGAGGGAATTGTCAGTCAGGAGTTTGGACGTTGTGTTGCAACGCCTGTCAGCAGTAGGCTAAGTGACCCAGTGTATGGAGTGTAAAGGGTAGGTGAAGTTAACCAGCATGTGTTCTCCTTTTATGTGTCTAGAAAGAGACTGTAAAACCCCTTTCATCTGTATGGGGTTGGGGAGTTGCTGGGGGAGGAGGGTAGAAAGTGGGAGTGGATTTGTGACCTTGGCTAATTGGCTTCCCCCTGTGGACGTTGAAACAAGAATAAATTAATCACTATTCGTAGGGCAAAGTCGTTATGGGTTTTGAGTGTGATGGGAAGGGGATTGTTGGAGGAATATGTAGGATAAGGTAAGCTTGGAGGACGAGGGTCTATTAGAGGAGGTGGGAAGGAGCAGAGGGGGAAAAAAAGGGAGGGTAGGAG
Organism: Timema poppense; assembly: GCA_902141375.1. Classification (NCBI taxonomy): domain Eukaryota; kingdom Metazoa; phylum Arthropoda; class Insecta; order Phasmatodea; family Timematidae; genus Timema; species Timema poppense. The sequence goes on from CABFOV010004265.1 coordinate 37,372, forward strand.
GAAGAGGGTAGGGAAATGGATGATGGTAAAGGGTAGAGGGGTAGGAGGGCTAGAGGAGGAAACATGGGATTAGGGGAAAGGGACTGCGGTAAAGATAACAGGAGGTGAAGGAATCATCGCGTGGAGAGTTAATATTTTTTTCATTCCATTGTCTCAAAAGTGTCGAATTTTCAAATCACCCAATGATGAATCTGTAGCATTGTTGATGAAACTGATGGTGTCGGGGCTATAGAGAGTAAACTATTTACCACACCTAATGGGTTAACCTCCATTTGGAGCCAAAACCAGGATCTAAATAAAAGTAAATAATTGGAGAAAACATCGTAGGGCCCCTAGTTTTATTACATAAGTGAAATGTCATTGTTCTAAAACAGGCTATTAGGTGTTAAATGCAAATAATATTGTAGTCATATCCAACAACAAATAATTCTTATCACTGCTGCTTATGTGCCATTGGTTGTCATATCCAACAACAAATAATTCGTACCACAGTTGTTTATGTGACATTTTGCTACTGAATTTTCTACCAGAACCTCTTGAAGATAACTTTGCTGTTTGGAGCACATCACCTCAACATTATCAACCACTGCCGAGGATCTTATCACTGAGGAAGCTATCATAACTTTAAGTAATTATTTTTGTTTAGGATTTAAGCTTATACTTTATTGGTACGTTCAGCAGTAAGATTATTGATTAAATATTCTTAGAAAGGGTTATTTTATGGTGATTAGCAGCAAATACACCCCCATAAACGTGAGGGGAAACTCACCTTTAGTGACCCGTCCGTTAATTTAAGCTTGACTCTCCCATCACCAGCAATCTATTCTATTGCACGCCCGACACTTTAGATTGTGTTTCTCCCTGTGAGAATGTTGTTTCGGTTGAATAGTTGAGGACATACAAGTGGGCTTGTGTAATGTTCTAACGTCTATCGTTAATCTCTTCTTGTTTGTGTCTGAGAAAGAAGTTACGGGATTACTTCTGGAGACGCCGTGGCCAAGAATAATTAGCAGTCCTTCAACTCTCTGGAGACTTTGATTTGGTCAGACTGAAAATATCAAAGGCAATAATATGTAGCGCTACTTTCCTAAGATGTTAGGATTTCACTTGAGTCTAAATTACCCTGAAAATCTGATGTAATTAATTGCATTTCAGTCTAATGAGTTACGATACACATTTGCTTCATTAATATTGGTATTGATAGAGTTACCTTAGAGACAATGTTAGCACTTTAAAATGGAAATACTTGATTCATTGTTCCCAAAAGAAGTATGGAATATTTTTTACTGTTAATTATCTCTTAGAGACTACCACTAATGTTTAAATAAAAGTTTATCTTTGTTCCTAAGGGGCATAGAATAGATTAAAAATGGAGAGAAAGGGCATGCTGTATAATTATATAAATTATTAATGTACTAGGCAATAAATACCAAGCGCTGAGCACTTGCACACTATTATAAAAACAAAATTGAATGAGAAATATTCATAGCCTTTTTTAGAGTAATAAGCTATCTATATTTACATAACAAAACAAATCCAAAAATTTGATTTATATTGAGCACATTTTATTTTATTATTAATTAGAGATGGGTCGAATCCTCAATTTCTCTAATCTAAATCTCGAATCACAATCTTAAATTTTCTTTCGAATCTCTAATCTTCGAAGGTTAATATTTAGTTTGTTAAAAAATTGAAAAATATATTTTAAAAAGGCAAACAAATTGACATTTTAGAAGGTTTGTCACTCTTGAACATTCATGTTCTGTTTATTTGTCTTTTCTATTACGAAGATATTAAACAATATATTATTTTTCTGTTAACGAATTTGTATTTAAAAAAATGGTGATTTTGCTATTTTACTTTTTAACATAAAATGAAGATAAATTGTGTTTTTTTGTTTCAATCATACGAAGCTATGTAATTCTTGAAAAATTGCATTTTGAGTTCAATCTAAATCCTTTATACTTGGATACGAGATATTTTTTTGCTAGATTCTCTAATCATGAATTTCTCGAATACCATAGGTTTCGAGCGTCCCATCTCTACTTTACTATAATTTGATTTACTAAGCCTATTAAAACCAAGTAGATTTCTAGAAACGAAATTAATTAAACTATTTTGAACTCACATGGAACCACAACCAATAATGACATATGTCTACCCCCATAATACGTATAGTTTTTATGATTGATAGTTACTAAGCAATATGAAACAAAAACACTTGTTTGGGTAAATTCTGATTTTAAGATATTATTATAAATAAAATGGTTAAATATACGTTTTAAGTTACTTGGGTACTTAGTTTATGGCACTAGGAACTCGAAGGTTCATTGCCGCACTCCCAAAAGTAAACCACCTATTTATATTTTGAGCTAGTTCTACCCAATACACCTTATTACACCCCACCCTCTCTTCCAGGTCCATTCTAATGTTATCCTCCCATCTGCTTCTAGGGATTCTCAATGGTCTCCTACCATTGGGTTTGCCAGTGAGTGCCCTCAACAATGTTCTAAACTCTCTCATTCGCGCTGCATGTCCTGTCCACCGTAATCTACTAGATTTTATTATCCTAACAATATCTTGTTATGACTACAGGGTATGAAACTTATCCATATGTAAATTCCTCCATTACACAGTAGCTTCAACCCTTTTCGTACCAAATATCTTCCTAAGCACCTCGTTTTCGACCACCCTAAATTTGTTCTCGTCATGTAAGATGAGAGACCACGTCATTGTTTTGTATATTTTAAGTTTTACATTCCTTGACAGCAGGTGAGATATGAACAACTTACTGACCGACTAGTATCAAGCATTTCCCGAATGTATTATTTTCTTAATTTCCAATCTAATATCGTTATTGCTAGTAAGCATTGTTCTTAAATATTTAAACTCATTAAGCCTACCAAATGATACATTACTCGAAGTAATCTCTAAATTATTGTCGTCAATCTGTGTTCTCTCTGTGATAATATACTTAGTCTTTTCAGAGTTCAATTACAACTCTATTTCCTTGCGAGCCTCTACTAGAATGTCTGCATTTCTTGCCACACCCTCCTTACTATCAGCTAACAAAGCTAGAGCTAAATGCAGGGACTCGGTGGGTGGAGGGAGGACTCAACTGAAAGGAGTCTGGAGGTCCTGAACGGGTAAAGTTATTTGAAGGTGGTTTATTTTTCATGGATGATATATTTTTGTGTGTCTTTCTTTGTCATTATGTATACTAACAACATTGTAGAAGCTTGGGTAGAGAACACTGTAACTTTTTTCGGCCAACAATTAAATATGTTAGGTAGGCTCCATCTATATTTTTATTTTATATATAATGATACTATCCAGTGATATTTGTGTAATAATTTCGATTAGAATTTTTTTTGTTTTTACGTACTGGCTCTCAAGCCAAAAGAGGAATCGGTAACCCTCCTCCAAAAAATTTCCGAGACTTAGATGCTCTTAGAAGCTATTTAAACTGGTCCACACTTGGAATAGTTTACGAAAATTTTACTCTTTTAGAAGTTATTTGGAATGGTTCTCACCCAGAAGACTTTTTAGCTAATGATTAAACATTTCTGTGTCCCATATGTTACTCACATTGAATCAATTACAATACCTTTCTGTATTGTTTTCTTGCAAGCACGGAACCATAGTTTCCTTGACACAACACAAACAAAACAGCAGGCAGTTCAAATCTTAACTTCCCCTTATTGTAAACTCCCTTCACAAAACTTCCCTTGATTGATGCACGTGGGTGGTTATTACCACATCATTATCGTTTGACTGATTTGGATTCATTGTGCTATGAGCGTTCTGATCTCCTTCTCTCTTCCATTGTTGATGGAGAATAAACTGCCTTTTCCCTGACCTTGAGGGATGAAAGGAGGGGTTTATCCCTTTCCCCGTTACTATTAGTAGTAGTTTTAAAAATCATGTCATAGACTTGCGATTTTGAGACCCCAGGCCCTTAAATTAAATAATTATTCTCCCTACGCCCATAGAGTGAAGGGTATATTTCTTGTTTCAAAATTGTAGTGTATATACGTATAGGGGTAGTAAGTATTGAATAAGTGTCACACTTTTAAACACAGTGTGCCTTTAAATAAAGAGTGAGCTACATTCTTAAATGTTGTTACTATACATTATTTGAGGAAAATTTAAAGGTCACTTCTTGAATTTATCAATGTTCCACAGCAGTTCAGGAATACCATTTGTCAATGAGACGATTTCAGTGATGTCCTTCGTAAACCTAGTTGTTCAGATGAAGGAACCACATCATTAAAAAGCTGCATTTACTTTACAATAATGTTGCTTTACACATTACTAACAGTGTGTTAGTGACAAGCATGATGCTGAATGAGCAGCCGCATCCGTTAGTGAACTTGTGGTCAACATTTGCGGATGGAGGGTGTCATGTGGTCGGAACAACGAGCCCTCCAACCAATAACATCAATTTCTAAAACGGAGTTGCTACTTCTTTATTCAAGTAGCTCCTCGATTGTCCTCACGAGGCGGAGTTTGACTCCGTTCCAGATCCACTACTTCACAGATACATTTTGGAATCTCCGGGAGTTAAACCCAGGATATCTTGGCCCGTAGCAAGGAACTCTGATATTTAGACCACAAAGGTGGTTACTTATAAACAACTGAAATGTTTTATAAAGATTTTACTTTTATGAAGCGAGAGCTTTGATAAAAATCTGAATAGCTTTTATTACTATTATTATTATTATTATTATTATTATTATTATTTAGCACCGCGTCTTACTACCCATTCAGGTTATACGCTTTAAGTACTAATTACGCTAATGGATTAGGAATTTGGAAGGTTGAATTAGAGGAGGTGAACTCACATTTGCGTGGCGGGAGAATGGTGAACCATTTAGGAAAAACCACTCCCAGTTCACCCGACCGAGATTCGAACCTCGATCTCGCTGTCCTCAGCAGTCGAGCTCAGCACGACTAGCGCGCTAGCCAACTACGCCACCGAGGTGGGTGAATAGCTTATAAATGTAATTTGGACAGGAAAATCTTCTGAGAAACCTTGATATAACAAATAAAGCAATCCAAGAAACTGGAATTGAGTTGTGGGCAATTGCAACATTTTATTATGCTCCTCCAGATTCTGGTGTATATTTGAGACAAATCAAATATGAAGAATTTGAAAAAAAGGGGACTGTTTAAGAAATGCCAAATCAATTGGTACTAACATTAATTGCAAGAGATTCATTTCATATCACATTATGTTACTGTATTGGACACGTGCTGGTCACAGAAATGACCGAAACATACGGTACGTCACATGGTGATTTCAATTGTCTTGCAGACCAATCTTGATCTAAAGATAAAGTTCCCTAGAAAGTAATTAGTCAACATTCGTCAGACATAGGCTGTAAGAAGACTTTATTGTACAGATCACAATATAATTATGCGGCAGAAGTAATATAATCCCAAATAATAGATAAACTTGTTACAAGCTTTCCAAACATGCGTACCGATACTTATTTAAGGATTTATATTTCGATATTTGCATCAAGTGCAGGAAAAAGATCATTTTTTAAAACTTAAAATAAAGAGCTGTCTGCGATCAACTCTGAGAAAAGATCGCCGATCGTTTTTGGCTCTTGTGTGAATTGAGTGCGGTATTACTTGTTACTATTACAAGCCGATAAGATAAACTTTACTAATACATTTTATAAGAAGCCTGTCTTGTGGAATTGTTTTTTAAAATAACATAGTTTAATAATTGAGTAATTTTTCTGGATCAAAATCTTTTTTATCTTATTAATCTAGTTTACAAGAAAGTCCTCATGAGTAAGCCCTAAGCACTGTGCCCACGGTGTCTAGTGGGGAAACCAGCCTTGGGCAAACCCATTGTTAGCGTACCGTGGTACGGCTTGAACTGTTGACCTTTTAAGCTTTTCAGTAGGTAGGCCTATAACGGTAAACAAGTCACCCCGATCGATCGCTTTAAAATATTCAGTACTTTAATTAACAACTTCGACACTATACTGGTATAAGATAAGGCTGACCAAATTAGGGGGTTATATTATCTAAAGAGGTTTAGTTAGATAATATTTATTACGATCGATCAAACTGTCTGGAAACTCAATGAATTGTGGGGGAAGAATCATAACCCTGCCGACTCCGAGAGGACAGACAGATCGAAGCGTGTTCGGTAAGAGACAGATGCGAGCGAGAGAGCTGTGTGACGTCACGAATCAACATGGAGGATGAACAAGAGAGCCAAGGTTGCACCGCGAGTTGGCCGGATCCGGAACATCAGGTAACACAACCACAATAACACACTTTGGCTTCATTATTGTGGTCTAGATGTGGTTACCTTTAGCAGAAAAATACTCTACGTGTCTTTGTAGCCATGGCATGACTGACCCAGCAATGACTAGTTCTTACGTATTGTTGATTGGGTCCAGCTCAGCTTTAATAATAAAAAAAATATAAATTTTATCTACAACTACTTTCATTGTTAAAATAGATTTGGAATATAACAACAATGTGCTACTTCACCAAAGTTGATATTTTAATTAAAATACCGAAAACAGAAAATAAACGTTTATATCAAATATTTTAAAACCGATTGTTCAATCCAGTAACATATAAGCAGATGCATTGAAAATACTCTTGAAATAATCAAATCTGTAATTTAATATGAACTATAACATTGTTAGAATAGAAATGTCTGTTTGGTGTTCTCTCAAAATTGTTTAGTTAGACATAAACATAATCAAAAGCAACACAATCTCTTAATAAATAAGAGTAACAATTTTAAAATCAATATATTACGCACTACTTCTCCTGGCCAAATACGACATATTTATTATTAAAACTTGTGGTATAATTACTTGACGTGAGGATTTATTAATACAGTCATTTTTATTAAAACGAACTCGTTGAAATAAATGAACCAATAACCGTTTATGGTTTGATTCACAGCCATGAAAATGGGGAAGTTATGTTATTTCATAGAGCACGTTTTACATCATGTTATATTATTTAAAAAATATTGTTTTCGACGACTTTTATTTGTATGAACGTGTTGAATTGTGTCATTGGTATATAAAGTGAGTGTCGTTGAACAATACGGTAACCCTACAGAAACATCCCACGTGCGCATTCAACAAGTATGATGACTGGATTGAAAGTTATTAAGCAATAGTTTATTGGTTTTCTTATTGGGAGGGAAACGAAATGGTTTTCACTTGAAGTCCTAACCTAAATCAATGTCTAGATAACTTGTATTTACGTGTCTTCTAACTTAACAATCTATTAGCAACTTCTCGGAAGGAGAACACATTACAACCCTAATATAGAAATACTCCAGTAATTTTATCATTAGCTCAATTAAATAAATAAGAATGAAAATTTTAAAGTGTTTTTTGCATATTTAAAAAAAAGTCAATATTCGGATCTAAAATATTCATGTTTTGTGTATCTTGTTCCGATTGTCCAAACAAACATATTAGAGGTTCCGGCTATCGTTTCACCTGGCGAATTATGAAGGTTCATTTTCGATTGTTATTTAAATTTCTGTTCCCTAAAAATGTATATTTTCTAGTTACTTTCTTTATAGAGTAAGTAATAATTAATAGTAATTCAAAATATATTTAAAATGAATATCAAGAAAAACCTAACTATAAACACTCATAGATTCGTGTTTATATAGGCCTAATTACATATTTGTTTATGTTCATCTGTTGAGCCAGTATCTGCATCAGTTGCCACGAGTACACATGTGTCAACCCCGAATAATTTAGTTTTATAGCGACTTACAAATAGTAGTATGAATACTGGTTGGGTTGGGTGTACTGTAGTGGTCTTTATACTTGTTCTTCACGTAATTGCAGACATCCTTTCTCTATCCAAGTAATACAAATTTATGAATAAGTAGGAAGAACCTGTGTACTTTAGAATTGCCTTTGGTGGAAAAATAACATCGTCACTTGTTGCTATGGGATAGGATGAACACGATCATTTATTACATTGTAGGAATAACATCGTCACTTGTTGCTATTAGATAAGATGGACACGATCATGTATTACATTGTATGAATAACATCGTCACTTGTTGACTATGGGATAGGATGAACACGATCATTTATTACATTGTATGAATAACATCGTCACTTGTTGCTATGGGATAGGATGAACACGATCATTTATTATATTGTAGGAATAAATCGTCACTTGTTGCTATTAGATAGGATGAACACCATCATTTATTATATTGAATGAATAACATCGTCACTTGTTGCTATTAGATAGGATGAACACCATCATTTATTATATTGTAGGAATAACATCGTCACTTGTTGCTATTAGATAGGATGAACACGATCATTTATTATATTGTAGGAATAACATCGTCACTTGTTGCTATTAGATAGGATGAACACGATCATTTATTACATTGTAGGAATAACATCGTCACTTGTTGATATTAGATAGGATGAACACGATCATTTATTACATTGTAGGAATAACATCGTCCCTTGTTGATATTAGATAGGATGAACACGATCATTTATTATATTGTAGGAATAACATCGTCTCTTGTTGCTATTAGATAGGATGAACACGATCATTTATTACATTGTAGGAATAACATCGTCACTTGTTGATATTATATAGAAAGAACATTATTATTTGTTAATGACATGTAGGAACATAATTACTTGTTGATATTAGACAGGGTGGACATTATCATTTATTGGTGACTGGTAGTAGGAACATAATTACTTATAGATATTATATATAAAGAACATTATCATTTGTTAGTGAGAGGTAGGAACATTATCATTGGTCAATGACACGTAGGAACATTATCATTGGTCAATGACACGTAGGAACATTATCATTGGTTAGTGACACGTAGGAACATTATCACTGGTTAATGACACATAGGAACATTATCATTGGTTAGTGACACGTATGAACATTATCATTGGTTAATGACACTTAGGAACATTATCATTGGTTAGTGACACGTAGGAACAGTATCATTGGTTAGTGACACGTAGGAACATTATCACTGGTTAGTGACAGGTAGGAACATTATCATTGGTTAGTGACACGTAGGAACATTATCATTGGTTAGTGACACGTAGGAACATTATCACTGCTTAGTGACAGGTAGGAACATTATCATTGGTTAGTGACACGTATGAACATTATCATATGTTAATGACACGTAGGAACATTATAATTGGTTAATGACACGTAGGAACATTATTATTGGTTAGTGACACGTAGGAACATTATCATTGGTTAATGACACGTAGGAACATTATCACTGGTTAGTGACAGGTAGGAACATTATCACTGGATAGTGACAGGTAGGGACATTATCACTGGTTAGTGACAGGTAGGAACATTATCACTGGTTAGTGACAGGTAGGAACATTATCACTCTATAGTGACAGGTAGGGACATTATCACTGGTTAGTGACAGGTAGGAACATTATCACTGGATAGTGACAGGTAGGGACATTATCACTGGTTAGTGACAGATAGGAACGTTATCACTCGTTAGTGACAGGGAGGAACATTATCACTGGTTAGTGACAGGTAGGAACATGATCACTGGTTAGTGACAGGTAGGAACATTATCACTGGATAGTGACACGTAGGAACATTATCACTGGATAGTGACACGTAGGAACATTATCACTGGTTAGTGACATGTAGGAACATTATCACTGGATAGTGACAGGTAGGAACATTATCACCGGTTAGTGACAGGTAGGAACATTATCATTGGTTAGTGACAGGTATGAACATTATCATTTGTTAATGACACGTAGGAACATTATAATTGGTTAATGACACGTAGGAATATTATTATTGGTTAGTGACACGTAGGAACATTATCATTGGTTAATGACACTTAGGAACATTATCACTGGTTAGTGACAGGTAGGAACATTATCACTGGATAGTGACAGGTAGGGACATTATCACTGGATAGCGACAGGTAGGGATATTATCACTGGTTAGTGACAGGTAAGGAACATTATCACTGAATAGTGACAGGTAGGGACATTATCACTGGATAGTGACAGGTAGGGACATTATAACTTGATAGTTACAGGTAGGAACATTATCACTGGATAGTGACAGGTAGGGACATTATCACTGGATAGTTACAGGTATGGACATGATCACTGGATAGTGACACGTAGGGACATTATCACTGGTTAGTTACAGGTAGGAACATTATCACTGGATAGTGACAGGTAGGGACATTATCACTGGTTAGTGACAGGTAGGAACATTATCACTGGTATAGTGAGAGGTAGGAACATTATAATTGGTTAATGACACGTAGGAATATTATCATTGGTTAGTGACACGTAGGAACATTATCATTGGTTAATGACAGTTAGGAACATTATCACTGGATAGTGACAGGTAGGAACATTATCACTGGTTAGTGACAGGTAGGAACATTATCACTGTTTAGTGACAGGTAGGAACATTATCACTGGTTAATGACAGGTAGGAACATTATCACTGGTTGGTGACAGGTAGGAACATTATCACTGTTTAATGACAGGTAGGAACATTATCACTGGTTAGTGACAAGTAGGAACATTATCACTGGTTAGTGACAAGTAGGAACATTATCACTGGTAAGTGACAGGTGTATCGCAACTTCACCTTTCTGACAGACGAAGTGACGACTACAATTACAAATATATTTAATGAAGGATGGGAAGAATTAAACATAAGAGAAATATACAAGTTTAACAAATAATCTTATTTAAATCAAAACAAGTTGAAAGTAATACAAATAATTTGAGGAAATCATAATATAGAAAACGTGCCATTGTTTATTGATGGAAATTATATCTGTTACTTTAGACATAGTGTTCTCAAGTGGCAGCGTTAGGTGTGAAGCGCTGAGGTTTGACCCACACACATGACACGTATGTTCGTGTCTTTATTCGCCAGAACTCCAGAACAAACACAAACTCTATTTGAAGCTGCTACTGCCTCAACACAACGGCAATTTATATTGAAATAAATTATTAATTTAAGGATAAGTAACAATATTTAACATCACTACAACCCTGCGGCTGCTAGACTTTTACCTAATAGGCATTTAAAAGAATAATAGTTAAAAATGCCTATTTTTAGACAGTACTAGTATAAAGAGTTACAACGTTGTAGTTAAATGAGCTAACTAGCATGAGTTAACTCCATATTGAGCTACAAGATACAACGTTTAAGTTCCTCGAAGAGTAACAATAATTTTACAAATAGTTAATGGCAAACTACCAGGAATCTAGGCTATAAAACTACTATGGACGGTCTATTCCTCATTAGTACTGCCTGGTCATTCAATATTATATTTAAATATCAACACAAGTGTGGACACGGACTATTACACCAGCAAACAGTTAAACATTAACTAATTCAAGCAGCGACTGAAGGAGGCTGTACAAAATAAACAAAACCACGTGGGCCTCTACTCTGGACTAGTACAGTAGCCCCGTGGCTTCTTTAGTGCTGTCTGACAACTCACAGCTGACAGCTGACAGTCAACATTTAGGTATATACCTACATTTTGACTGTCAGAAGTGACAGCTGCTAAACACATGTGTTTTCAGATCATCTGGTTCGGCGTAGGGATACATAATTTGGTCTGGTGACTTTTTAAAGCTGTCGGTCAGCACCAAAGAAGCCGTGGGGCTACTGTAGCTTACCAACGAGTTGAGTACCGTACTAAGGTACCACAATAGAAAGATTAGAGACTGGTATTAGTCAAAGACCTAACTGGGTCATGGACCAAAGCTATAGACAACCTGATCTCCACCATTTTTCGATCTAACGATTTAGCCTAGCATGAACCTGGCCATACAGTATAGGGCGTCTGGTTATTTCCCAGGTATTTAAGACTATGTCCTATGCCATATGGACTAGATTAAGTTCTCATAGCCACATAATTTACTCCATCTGTGACGAGGAGAAGAGACCAACGCTTCAAACATCGTGACCACTAGTCCACTGATCCTCGTTTAACTTCTAGGATGTCCTCCGACGAATAGTTACAATAGAATATAAAATGGGAGGCGAGGGTTTATACAAGATGCACTGACGTATTAGGGTAGGGACATCAACAAGGAGGGGGAGTGGTAATTTCCTAAAAATGAGCAAAAAGACAACTAGCGCTGGAAGATGGCTGCTGAGGACAACACAGAGAGGCGACTCATCATTATACTCCAGTCTTTCCTGCGTACAAGATGTCTGTGCGTTGAACTTCCTCCAGGAAATGTTGAATAGCCAGCTGGGGTACTTTCCTCAAGTTTGGGGCGTTTCCAACAACACGCTTTCACCATATGTTTATATCTGCCATACTCTGCCATATTTTGACTAATTTTTATAAACTCCAAATATATCATTTACAGAACTTATATTTTTTAATCGCTGCTTATATTTACATAAAAACAGTTCCATATAGTTTTTGAAGGCACTTATAATTCATACATTTTCTTGGCTGTGCCATCTAAACCCCATTATGAGATCTAATGATTCTTGAGGCATGCATATAGCCTTAATAGGTAGTAAATTGTGGTAGTATAATTTAAAAAAAATCTTAATTTCATTTTCTGGTTTGGGAAAAAAATTAATGGAAAAATAGAATACACTGATTTTATGAATCATTATGTTTTATGAATAAAATAGGATATGTACTTGCCTGTATGTCTGTAGGTGAAAGAGCTCCAAAACAAAGAAATATAGAAAGCTTAGACTTATTTATAAAAATATAATGGTATACACGTCGGGCTTATTTTAAAAAAATATATTACGAGATATAAGTCTTAAACCCAACTATCAAACAAAATGTTGTTTCCCCCAACTTTTTAAACCGAACTAAGCCCTTGTTTGCTATTTACTTCCCACCACGTCTTATTACCCGCTCAGACTAAACCAAAATGTATTATGTAACTTTCACCCGCAACTTCGCAGTTTTAAAAACATGTTAATTAAAACAATTACTTTTATAATCCCAGAGTTTTTAATTTCTTGCCCAGAGAAGAAATCACGCAATTTATTAGGTACAAATTAATACGATGAAAACTTTAGATCCGTATAACCATAGCGGGTAGTAACACGTAGTGCTAAAAATAATTTAGATTTAACAATTGATGTGTTTTCAAAATAAAAAAAATTAATGCAGGCTAATTAGTTCAACTTTAAGACTAGGCACCAAGAATATTATTTGTATTAATTGAAGAAATAAAGTAAAACAAGACCTCTTTGTAAATTACGTTAGTGATTTTATCATCAGGAGCTAGCAGTTACAGGTTTATGTTTGAACTATCACGGAGACACAACACATATGGTTGTCCATGTGAGGAACACTTGCTATGGAGATCAACGCTTTCCACCTTCAGGGTTTGTCCCTGCACTTTTTGATGGCTATTACATGGCAAACCTTGATAGGAAACTACATGCATCTAAACTGAAAGGACAAATTTGATGAAATCACGGGTATTCTTGGTATCAAGACCCATTTTATCATCGTGCAACCTGTCATGACAGTCGCCTCCAATATAAAGTTTTGCAGAATATTTACCCGTGAGTGGGTCTCATTACACAGTTTATGTAGATTGAAATTACGCAGGAAAGTCATAGGAGCTCCAATTTTAATTGCAGAGCGTGAGAGGGTAGACTGAATAGATAAGTTAATTCAAAAATTAGACAGGGTAGTGCCTATACACATGTAATTGTGGTATGGTGCTTCAAATGGTCTAAAATACAGTAGTTAATTTTATCAGCTGATTCATTTTCTGAGCTAGAATAGCTTGCTCCTGGAACCACCAAAGAAGATTATTTTACAGAAGAAGTATATTGGGATGAATAAAATTGACCAATTCTCAGGGATTTTGACCAGGACGCATATCTGGAATTTGTTCAAGGACAACTTGCTTTCATGCTCTGTGAAGACTCCATTGCCAAGCTTCAGAAACATATCGACAAATAAGTCACACAGGTGGATGCACATGTTGGTTGACAGGGAAAGTTTCACAACCTCTGGGCATGTATAGGATCTTCCCACGCAGGCATTGACCTTGTCAGCTCTAGTGGCTCAGAATGACGCCTCCTTTTAACAAAATAGCGGCAATATCCGATGAAGCCACTGCAAAAGCATTACATCCCTCAAACATGAGCTTAAACAAAAATAAATAATTAACTATAAAAGTATCTTTCACCTCAAGGGGCATCTTAAAAGAACACTTTTCAAACAGAATCTTGAATACTCTCTAATACTTGTATGTATGCGGTAAGTAGATCTGTGTTCAATAGAGGCTAGTTTATATTCAAAGTTTGTAATAGAATTGGCTGGTCACTCGCCGTCTCTATCAAATAGTTCCATATAATATGAATCCACAAAAGTTGGTGGGTAGAAGATGACAAGGTTTTGTCAGAGTGATATCTTACAACTTGTTCTGTTCTGATTCTGTGTTCAATATCATCCGATATGCTTTACCTGTTTGCCAACTAAAGTGGGAGAGGATCTGTCACGTGACAAATAGTAATATTATGGAGGGTAAATATCTGAATGAGGAATAAGAGTGACACTAAACTGCTTTTTATCAAGAATTTCTCCAGTTTGAGTCATCCTCTAATAAGAATTTTAGTGATTTGCAAACTAATTAGTAGGATGCGTGGGCTATGCCATTCATGGTACGTACATTTTCAAATGGATTTGGAACTTTGATAATATGAAGCCAAATTCTCAAATAACAACCCTCTGTGCTATTCTGGCTACCCGGCTTAAAGAGGAACCGTAATTACTCCGAAGGGTTCCTCAACGGAAACGCCTTGCTTTCTGCACGGGAAACTCTTAATTTTCCAAGCATTACATGAAGCAACCTTATTGTAAATAAGCGTCTTCACAAATGGATCTTAGGAGCACAGTTATTTGTAGAAGGTTGGTTTGTTACATGGGTTGTTGGTGACATAAGTTACATTACTTGCTATAAAATATACACTTTGTCCATTCTCTAGATCAGTGGTATTCACCTTTTTTTTTTTTGCTCGCGTACTCCTAAAAATAGTTTTTCTAACTTTGAGACCCCATTGGATTTTACAATACACCCAATAACCATATCCTATCAGGGAACTAAATAAATGCATAATACAATGATACTGAAAATATATTGTTTTGTTTAAATAAATAAATTATTATATGAAATATAAATAACTTTAATGAAATTAAAATACAAAAACATTGTGGTAATATTTATTTAATTATTAAAAATAGATTTAATGATATGCCTGGTTTTGTTTTCTCGAAGCTAGTAGCTCAATCCGGGGATGAAAGTTAGTGAGTGCAAGGCTTGGGATTCATGCGATTCCTCTTTTTGGTTTTATTGATGTCATTGCAGAGACGTCCTGTTCACACAAATAAGTAGATGGAAATGTAAGAAGCTTTGAAATAGCAATTCCCCTTAAGTTCTTGAACTCTTGGCAAGCTTCTGTCAAGAAATCGTGAATTGGCGTATGTTGCTTTTAGAATGCTATCAGCATAAACTTCAATTAAATCTTCTTTAAATTTGATAGAAAGTTCAGTCTGTCTCTGCCAAGCAGTTATGACGCATACTAGCATTCAAGAGTGTTTGTACTTAAATTAAAAACATTTTGACTCCTAGGGGTACGCGGACCACAAGTTGAATAACACTGCTCTAGGTGAACATCTAAATGCATAACATATGATTAACAACTACTGAAATGTTCCCCCCTCATTGCTCAGGCTAATACTAAACGTCCCTTGATCACCGACTACCCCTATTGTTTTACTCACATAGTTATATACGTAGTGGCTTTGACGAAACTGCATAGCTTCACAGTAATATGAGAATCGAATGATTGTCTATCCACAACGCTCAAGAACGGATCGTTGCCGAACCTTCTTCATCATTGTGATGCCATTTACGGTATTTGGGATATCCATGATGCCCGACAACGTAACTCTTTGAAAGCTCTTTGGATAGTTTTCGCTGCATGCATGGAAACGGTCGATTCAAAAGTTTGTATGGGATGTGTATCATATGTTTAGTCACACGTGCATGCAGTTGTTGGTCGATGTACGAATCCTGAATCAGTAGATGGCTTTTGTGACAGTTCTCGCTTTAGCCGCTCCACAGAGTAAATACAAAACTTATATTGACTTAACGTCACTGCTCATCTCCTGGAAGACGTGGATAGTTATGTTTAATTAGCCTATAGCTTTTCTAGATAAATTCAACACAATACAAGAATAGCGTACTCAAATTTATTCAGTAGTTCTCTAGTAATAATCGAACAAACAAATATCGAAAATCCTTTATAAGGATATGTGAATCCAAAACAACCAACCAAACTCAAATCTGATTGAAACATATTTTAAAAGGGATTTGTTTTTTTAGTTAAAGTGGTTGATAAATAGCTTAAAACCACCCCAGTGTAGATCTATATTACATAAAACAAATTGCAACGCAATCAGTTAAGTGGTTCCAGAGATCTTAGGGAACATACATACATACAGACTGACCCTTTGTTTTATAGGTAGCATAGATTAAACTAAGGATGCATTCTTTATGTATAATAATATGTATGTATGTATAAATGCATGTATGGATTTATTTATTTGTGTATGAATTAATAATGTATACATCAATGATTATATATACATGTATAATGATACATATATATGATGTTTTTAATATGGTCTGTATAGATTTTGGCATGTATGTATTATGTTTTTTGAGGGTATATAAATATGAAGGTATGTAAGTGTTTGTATACTATGGTATAGCAATGATAATTGATAACATATATATCTAATATGCAAAATGCATGTATAGTTTAATTTATTATGTTATGTATATATTTATGTATGTATATATGTATTTATACAAACAGTGTGTATGATGGTATTTATGTATTTTTGAAGGTATGTACGTATGTTTTATGGTACGTACGTACGTATGTATATATAAATAATTATGTGTATGTACTGTGACTATATATGTACTGTATATTATGGAATATATATATA
>CABFOV010004266.1:5753-17761 GCA_902141375.1 Timema poppense
GGTGGGGGGGGGGGGGGGGGGGGGATACAACTGACAATACACCATTCGATTAACAAAGATCCATTCTAAGAGCTTAAGCCAGTCATCTTTCGTTTCCCGGGAATTTAGGTCTTAGTAGTCAACAAAGATTTTTTTTTTCGGAATTTTCAAATTATATATACTAGTCTATATATGTATAGTGTCATTAAAAAATTGTTTTGTATTCATTCCAGTAAATACCAAATGTATACACTATTAAAGGTTTGGTCAATATTTAACCTAAACACGATTGATCGGTAAAGCCTGAAATAGCTTTAGGCAGCCCCCTTAAGGTGAGGTGGAAGGGGACACTAGAAAGGGCTAATCTGTTTGAAGTTTTTATAGCAAAACGTTTTTAGGCCAAAATAAATAAAATACTGCTTTAGTAGAAACAAAGAATTTAATTTTCTTCACGTGGTGATATCAACAGTTGTTAAATATCCACCAAGAGCATAGCGGCATTATATGATAAACTTTTCAAAAGAAGAGAAAAAGTTGTCATTAAATTCCAGGACACCCTTGACAGATATTCAACAACCTGTTGAGGTCACCTGTGAAGAAAATTCAACTGGAGAATTAGTTAATTTATTTTGACAAAATGAAAATATGTTTTGCTACAAAAACTGTAAAAAAAATACTACCCTTTTCTTGCGTCTCCTTCACCCACCCCCCCTCCCCCCACCTTAAGGTGGGTTGGAAGGGCACGCGAAGAAAGACGAGTATATTTAGCAATTTTTACAACAAAATACTTTTTTTAGTCCAAACAAATAAGTGAAATATTGCCCCAGGTGGACGCGTTTGGTTTTATTTTCTACACATAGTAATCGCAACAGTTGTTGAATATCTCTCATGAGTAAGCTAGCAATTTTTAGGAGATAATTTTTTGATAAAAAGACAACGTTCTGGTATAATTTGGCAATGACTTATATTCAAGAATTGTTGATATTATCTTTATAAAGTTAAAATAAATCTATTTACTGGAAAAATATTTTATTTATTTTGCTAATAAAGTTTTTGGTTATAAAAACGACTAAAATACTCAACATAAGCTCGCCTACGGGGTCTACTTAGAGATTTTGAGGCTATTTTATGAAGTGGTTTGCATCTTAACTTGACGCACCTAAGCAGTTTAAGCACTAACAAACTTAGACTCCAATGTGCAAAATAGAAATAAAGATAAGAAAATGGGCAATTCACCCTGCGAGGCCTTTTGCATCTCTTCTGATAACACTTTCCCTCTTCCTCTGACATGTTTACACACTATTTGCTCCTATAAATATTCCCTTGCTTTTTAAAATTTATCACATTTTTATTGATTCTTATTATAGATAGATTTAGGCTACCACGGACTTTTTTAATTTACTTCTTAACAGGAAGACCAAGCCTAATAGCCTAAGTTTTAGAGAATTTATAAAACATACGTTCACAAAAAAAACTAGTTCAAGATAAAAAAAATAGTTTTTTGACTGTAGAACTATTTTTAGTATCATTTAAGAGTTTGTGGCTATTGTTTCAGCGTTATATCTTTAAAGTTGCTGAGTAAAATGTAAATTCAACAACGTGAGAAATCCTATCTTGGACTGCCAAGACCTCACAGGTAAACAGTGTCCTTAATCCCTTGATATAGTGCCAAACCAATGGAAACTTATACAACTTTGTCCAATCAAACTTATTCAAAATAAAACTCTGTCAGCAAATTCGATGAAAAATCAATCAAAATTATCATAATTTTATTTGTCATTCCGTGCTTTCTGTTAAAATGACGATAAGCTTCCTTTGATCAGATAGTTACCGTTCTTGACTCCTTGCACCGTTTCGCTGTCGTAGCTTGATTTCCAGCCGTGGATCACGAGTTTGACATCCTTAGATGGGTCGAACCCGGCACTCTTAAGCGAAGAGGTGTCGTCCATTCTGATGGGTTGACCACCGGTCGCGTTGTTGTACCTGAAGAAATAAGGAAAATTTTGTTTTTACTGATGTGTACCTTTATTACCGGTATTTATTTTATGTTTAACGCATCTCATCACCCTCCTGGGCAGTGGCGGCTTGTATAGGCACTTCGGAACTGCAGCACCCCCTATTTACGCTTGATATTATCGATAACATTTAATATAATGAGTATTTTTCTCTTTAATTCTGTCTTTATTTTTGTAGTACAATATATATTCCTTAAGCTTAATGTCAGTACTTCAGTAGCCATCCCCCAGTTTATGAAAAAGATACAATTTTTGTGTATTGAACTGTGCGCTTCACATTACCAGCGACGTGGTGCATGCGCACATAGGAGGGGGTGGGGAGGAAGGTGGGACTGCCAGGTAGAAAGAGCACTGTTGCTCTCACAGTGCTGGCTCTGGCGTGATGGTGGAAGGAAGTTTTTTTTACTCATCATGTGTTGTGCTTAAAAATCGTGTACCACATTCTTGAATGTGATAAAGTGTAGAAAAGTGTAGAACTAGATTATTATTCTGCTTCCAGCTATTCTATTTGATTTTTTTTTCTGTTCTTTTATTTAACAGAAAGACTAAATGCGCTTGCAGTACTGTCAATGGAGAAAAATGTTCTCAATTGTCACCCAGAGATCAAGGAGAAATTTATGGAACTTTTTGCGCAAATTAAAACAAGAAGAATGTATTTCATTTTTAAATGAATAGATCAGCTTGAACTGTAACAATTTAAGTTAAAGTAAGTAAAAAAGTTTGGGTTTTTTTGTTAAGATTTTATCAAGTTCCTGAATAAATTTTCTTTTTATACATGTTTATTTCCTTTTACACAATTTTAAAACCAAGGCTAAAACTTTTCTGGAGCAGCACCCCTATTAATTTTAGCTACGAGCCGCCACTGCTCCCGGGCTACAGCCATATATATATATAAAAATTACGATAATATCGTAGAGATTAAAAAGGTATATTTAAGAGGAAATGTGCCCGCATTTGTATTGAGGAAGAGAGTAAAACTATTTAGGAATATGATACACTCAGTAAACCTGACTGGGATTCAAATTTTGACCCCTTTATCACCGTAAAACCAAACTAAACGCTTTGCCGATTTAAACCATGTGCTCACAACTGCAAATATTATTATTACTATTATCATCATCATCACCGTATTATAGTTGATGTATTCTACGATTCATTATATTTTAACAAATTTTATAAACGAGTCCTGAGTTTAATTCTCGTGCCCAAGGGTGATTTAACAACTAAGTTAAATTTAATTGACTTAAAAGATGTATTTTGATATGGCTATACCCGTATTCAAAATCAATGTTCACAATAATAGACTTACTATTGTAACACAACCTGGGGGTCACGTACCATTAACACCACACTGTGTGATCCACGAGTTATTTTAAGATAGTGGGGTACACGATTGAAAACGCCCACAAAATATTAAAAGTTATTTTAGCACAGCGTCTTGTTGACCATTCAGGTTATACGCTTATGTAGGTATGTACTAGTTACACAAATGGGTTAAGGATAAGGAATACTTCATTTAAAGGAAGTGCATCAGAATTTGCGTAAAGGAGAAGTGGAAAACAATTTAGGGAAAACAACCCTTAGTTCCCCTGACCGGAATAAAACCCTGATTTCACCGTATTTGGCAGTCTAGTCCAACACGAGATTAGCGTGCTATACCACGCGGCCGCTGAAGTGGGTAGTAGTAACGATAATAACATGGAGTGAGGTCTACTGTTCACAGAACTACTAGTAAGACTGTAGTAACGATAATAACACGGAGGGAGTGAGGTTTACTGTTCACAGAACTACTAGTAAGACCGTAGTAACGATAATAACATGGAGGGAGTGAGGTTTACTGTTCACAGAACTACTAGTAAGACTGTAGTAACGATAAGAACATGGAGGGAGTGAGGTCTACTGTTCACAGAACTACTAGTAAGACTGTAGTAACGATAATAACATGGAGGGAGGTCTACTGTTCACAGAACTACTAGTAAGACTGTAGTAACGATAATAACATGGAGGGAGGTCTACTGTTCACAGAACTACTAGTAAGACTATTGAAGGGGCGGTGTTACCTCGTGAACAGACGGAACTCGACATCGTTGTGAGGGTTCAGTCTTGATTCCGTCTTCGGGGGTCTCCCTTTCAAGATGATGACGTTCGGTACGCCGTTCCCATCCGGCATGTACATCCATTTCTCTCCATAGCCTTCCTTGTGAGGGTGCTGGCCCCAGTCGTCCGCAACATCTGCAAATATTCTATTCACAGGTGCCGAGAACATTTTTTATTCTTAAGTCTAATTCTAATAGGAAGGCCCTTATCTTACTCCAGGGGTGCCCGCAGGGGGAAGGTAGGTGGGCGATCACCCCCTTGATATTCTAAGGTTGTATAAATATTAGACTTAGGCTAATCCAACCCAACAAAGTTCTTAACTAGCGCTCAAATAACTAATAAACTAAACCACCTGACGAGTTTAGGGGTTGATAGTTTGGTGCATGCGTGACATTCGCCATTCTTATCGTCAAGGTCAAGTGTCTACCCCAGAATTTGGATAAATAAACTTAAAAAAATCTAATGTTGTATCTCCAGACTCCTGATGAGGGAGGGATCGGGGTTCGATCATGCTAGGGTGTATTGAGGGTGGTTTTTCATCAATGGTTTTCCACTCTCCCGCCACGCTAATGCGGATACACCTCCTGTATATTCACCCCTCCTCAATTCTAACACATTAGAGTAATTATTACATAAGCGTACAAGCCGAACGGGTAGTTAGACGTGGTGCTAAAACAATAAATTAGTAGTATGTTTTCAATTCGGACGGCAAATAAATATATGTGAATTTTTTTAAAAGGCCTTTCCTATGAAAATTGGGCATTAGTTGTGTTTTTAAACCACCACGTTTTACGGAAAAGTACCCGCTTTCTTGTGAAGGGAGAGTAGGAAAACATTTAGGGAAAACCACCCACTGTACATTCGACCAAGATTCGAACCTCAATCTCCCCTTCGCAGGCAGATCAGTCCAACATGAGAGTGACGCTTTAGACAACGTGACCACCGATGCGGGTACTGTGTTAATAAAATCAATGAATAGATATATAGATAATTTATATCAAAGTATGCAGACAGGGCTGTCTTGAGGCAGTTGGAGGCCATGGACCCTAACTTTTTGAGGCCCCTCTCCCCCATTTGTATAGCACATCTTCTTTAGAACATTTGTGCATTGATTGGACATTTTAAATTAGTTTCAATAGCTATTTAGAGGGTGGAGGCTATAAATAACTACTTGGGGCTGGTGTGCATCTTATCACAGCGAAAACTGTAATATTTTTGTCTAATAATATAAAAAAAATATGTTTTAATTTTTAATACACATAACAAGCATAGATTGAATTGATTAATATTAGTTTAACGCCTGAGTTCAGCCGGTAGCACGTCTGACTGCGGATGTAAGGCTCCCCACCCGGGTTCGATTCCCGGAATGACCGAAAAATTTATCGTCGGTGAAATGTGGGTTTACCCTTTCACAGTGATGAATTTACGGCTGGGGGTTGGATGTTGTGTTTGTTCTGGATTTAAGATTAGCATAATTAGTACGCGTATAACCTGAACAGGGTGTGGTGGTAAAACTAAGTAATTTTTACATTGTAACTAGATTATATAGTAAATAAAATTAATGATGTACTCATTTGAATCTCGGGATATAACTCAGCCTAAACAACATATTTTAGGAAGAACATTTTGTTGTCACTCAGAGGGTTAGGTTTAGTTAAGTTGAAATAATTTATAAAAAAATATAAACACATCATATTTTGAATACTAAAATATTTTTTGGTGTCATATTAGGACATTTCCATTCCCTTAAATATTTACGTTCTTCTGAGATATAGGTGATTAGATTTTTAATTTTTTACGCTGTTAAAACTTAAAAAAATGTTGATATAATTTTATTCGTTTAAATGCATTCTTGTTTTTTTGTTGTGTGTATTAAAAATAATAAAATGCTGTTTAATGCTATATGACAAAGACATAAAATATTTTCCCAGCAGTAAATGAGCCCATCACAGAGAAATTAAATTTGTATGTGTAGAAAATTATCAAATATCATATTCACGAATTTATAGGATTGTGTCAGCCCATTAAATGTTTTTTCCCCTTGCCTTTATAGAAGTGAGATTATTTGCTAATTCAGAGAAGTCAATTTGTTTCAATAATCAAATTCTATAAACAATTCAATCTCTCATGAAGCATCGTAGTTCGAAATTCATTTATAATTCTTTTCAATCTTGAAAATGAATGTTCTTCAGTACGATTTGTTACCATCATTGATAAAAACACAGAAACATATTTCTGAATTAGGAAATGCCTACCACACTTTCCTCAATGTTCGTTCGTTTTGTTTTGACAAGTTAAGGAACCCTTAAGCACCCAATATCCTCGATTTTGTTGACCCCCAATGACCGGATCATTGGAAAAATTATTATTTGGTTCCTCGGAGACTGGCATTTCAGTTTTTTTCTTTCTATTATTAGAATTTGGTTGTTGGAGGAAGGTTACGAATCCAAAGTTACTTCAAATTCGGTTCTTTGTGCCTTTGCTTCATCATTAGATTAGTTAGCTTCTGTTCTATATATGTGTGTTTCTTCAGTGTGATTCTCTTCTATATTTTCAGAACCAAGAGTAGCATTAATAACATTTACACTTTCATATGCACTCATACCAATTTCTTGTCTCGCAAAATACTCGATTTTGATAACAGAGCAGATTGTTTCTGAAACGCCTTAGCCTTTTTTACCTTTTAGGCTAAGGTCACAAGAAATATTTTTCCCACTGCGTCCAAGCTGTTTTTGTCGCGCGAAAAATGGAAACCAAGTTGTTAAATGGTGGTATGTTGGACAAGCGATAAATATCGCACGAAAGAGGTACGTCATATTCGGCTTCAAGGTCATGTCGCCTTGGAATGCGCCGGAGTCTAGTTTTCAGACGACATATCCCGTATTTCTACCTGCTACACGTGCGACAACATCCGAGGAACGCTCCTCCACCAGGTTTGTGCCTCCACGTTCCTACAATTATCATTCAAGAAGTGGTGGCTCGTATATAGGCACTGCGGCACTGCAGCACCCCCTATTTCTACTTGATATTATCGATAACATTTAATATAATGAGTCCTTCTTTCTTTATTTTTGTAGTACAATATATATTCTTTAAGCTTAATGTCAGTACTTGAGTAGTTATCCCCTAGTTTATGAAAAAGATACAAAAATCTTTGTATGGAACTGTGCGCTTCACAGTGCCATCGACGTGGTGTTTGACTGTTGTGCGCATGCGTACATAGGAGGGGAGTGGGGAGGAAGGTGGGACTGCCAGGTAGAGAGAGCACTGTGGCTCTCGCAGTGCCGGATCTGGAGTGATAGTAGAAGGATTTTTTTTTTTACTCGGCGTGTGCTGTGCTTAAAAACTGTATACCATATTCTTGAATGTGATAACGTGTAGAAGAGTGTAGAATTAGATTATTATTCTGCTTCCAGCTATTCTGTTTGATTCATTTTTTTGCGGTTCTTTTATTTAACAGAAAGACTAAATGCACTTGCAGTACTTTCAATGGAGAAAAATTTCCTCAATTGGCATCCAGAGATCAAGGAGAAAATTATTGAACTTTTTTCACAAACTAAAACAAGAAGAATGGATTTCATTTTTAAATGAATAGATCAAGCTTGAAATGTAACAATTTAAGTTAAAGTAATTAAAAATGTTTTTTTTTGTTAATATCTTATCAAGTTCCTGAATAAATTTTCTTTTTATACATTTGTATTTCCTTTTACACAATTTTAAAACAAAGGCTAAACATCTCCTGGAGCAGCTCCCCCACTAATTTTAGCTGGATTCAAGTGTAACTCAAAGCCACGTTTACGTGTGCTGTGATAAGTGTTATATTTTTTATTGTTAGTTATAATATTTGATATTCAAAATGAATGACCATATCATAGATTTTTATTGTTAGTGACGCAATTATTACACGCGTTAAAACGTTCCCGTCAATGGACTACAATCAATGTTGTTACAGCCACGAGCGCCCATAAGTGGACGATAAGGGGGGCTCTGGCTCCCTTATCACTCTGCAATATTTACTTTATTTTTTTTATGAAAAAATAAAATTATATGTTTGGGATTTGGCTGCAGTTTTCTTTCAACAACATTGAATCATCAATATTCGACTTACCTGAGATAAAATAATAAAATGTATATTTCCTCTCATTCCCTCTTAAAAAGCTTATTTTCATTTTGTTATGCTCAATAAACTTGTGAAAAATATAATGTTACTTTCAATGGGTTCAGCTACAATCAATTTTTTTTTATTATTAATTTCTCAGAAAACAAATTTTGCAGAAATTGGTTCTTGATTTTCATAATTATCTCAGAATTATGTCCAGATGCTCTAAAATTCCCTCCCTCAAGGTCAAATTCATGAAATTCTCTCTCGAGGAGGGGCAACGCTCCCCATTTGGAAAACCCACACGAGCGCCCTTGATAACAGCCACACACAACAAGTAGCTTGGAGTGGCAAATCATTTTTCCTGGTATAATAAAAAGGAACGATGTTTTCCCGATTTAAGTGTAGACAACTCTGAAGAGAACTCATGGACGACGAGGGGTTTAAGTCACTATGTGTAGCCTCTTTCTTATGAATTTTGCAGTTGTGACTAAACTGCTTTTATAGCTCCGTATAGCATTCCCCTATTTGACTTTTGTATTTGTGACTTTTGTAGCTGGGGTCCGAGTAGGAAAAATCTTCCGTTTGGCTTTCGATTGATTATTAAATTATATTTTACTAAAGAGAAAAATTGAAAGTTTTATTAATTATTAAGCGTGAATACTAATCACAATCACACTGTAATAATTATCTCAGGAAAATTAAGTATTTAATTACATGTATGGAACAAATTAGTTGTAATGTAGCTATATTTTCAAAACTGGTACATGCACTACAGCACTGATATCACGTTATCTACTGACTACTTTACTAAAGGATCGATTCATTCTGTCATCCCTACACCCTAGATATCCTGAAACAATGTCATTGTGTGGGTAATCACCAAATCAGCAGGTAAGACGGGAAGTCAAAAGTGCTGACTGTGACTTGCTTATCTCTCACTCCACCCCTCCCTGCTTCTCGTGGTCTTATCTTTCACTCCACCTTCCCTGCTTCTCGTGGTCTTATCTTTCACTCCACCCTTCCAGCTGCTGGTGGTCTTATATCTGTCTCCACCCTTCCTGCTGCAACATTGCAGTATTCGAAGTGTCTATCCCCCCCCCTCCCCCCCGTCTCATATTATTCACATCCGTCTAAAGCAGTCCTTTACCTCAAAACATTTCTAATTATATTGTTCCATTGTCACCTGCTCTATATCTGAACATAAACATGTTTTATTTTCTAGTGTTCAATAGGCTAGTTCATGAATATTTATTGTTTTTGAGTTTCTGTTTAATTTTTACTTTCTTTTAAGAGTCCCCGGGCTAAGGCCTCTTATGACCCCTACTTAAGACGGCCCTGGCTGCAGATCATTTAATAATAATGTCATGTATGGGCTACAACACTGTGTAGCTCTGTTTGCGGTAAGATTTGCTAGTACAAATGTACTGTCGCCCAAGGGACACCCGAATGTACTGATCGTACATCCTTTCCATGGAGGCTCTTTCCATGTCCCGACGTGATGATAAGATGGTGATAGCCGTCAATATGACGAGGTGGAGACAGCAAAGATAACTTAAGCCTAATTAACCAAACGATTAAAAAGTTCATTTTAGTATGATATGTACTAACATTTTTACATTATTTCCATAAGAATTAAGAATCCAATACACAGATACACCCCTCACACACACACACACACACACACACACACACACACACACACACAGATTGAACGAAGGTATGATGGCAAAGCCTATATAAAAGACAACAGTAGTGGCTAATATGGGAACCGGTAACTCTCTAAACAAACTGACATTATTAAAGTAGGCCCCATACTCATATGAGTTCGGCGACACCTGCGTTAAACCACGCGACCAGCAATATGTGTTGGTTCTCTACTCATCACTTAAGTTTGTGTTGTATACACTTTGGTTTTACCATTACTTTTCCGTCTATTTAAATAAAAAAATGACACCAAACGGCTGTGTTAAATTATGAATGTAGAATAGAAGGACAAGGCTCACACACTTACTAAAAAACTGTAGGCCTCAAAGTAGATAGAAGGGCAAGGCCTACACACTTACTAGAAAACTGTAGGCCTCAAAGTAGATAGAAGGGCAAGACCTACAAACTATAAAACTGTAGGCCTCAAAGTTACTAGAAGAGCAAGGCCTACACACTTACCAAAATACTGTGGTTTTCAAAGTAACTAGAAGGGCAAGGCCTAGACACTTACCAAAATACTGTAGTTTACAAAGTAACTAGAAGGGCAAGGCCTACACACTTACCAGAAAACTGTAGGCCTCAAAGTAGATAGAAGGGAAAAGCCTACACACTTACCAGAAAACTGTAGGCTTCAAAGTAGATAAAAGTGCAAGGACTACATACCAGAATACTGTATTTAGGCTTTAAAGTATTCCTTGCCCATAATTTCTATTCATAATTTCAATGTTTGATTTTTTACATGTATTTTTAACACATTTGTTACTTAATTTTATTGATTAAAACGGTCTCTATTTAATTGAAGTGGTTTACCTTCAAACCAATTACATATTATTAGTATTTTGTATTGATAAAAAAATAACATACCTGCAGATACGATTAGTAAATAGCTGCAACAAATCGCATAATATGGTTTCATCGCGAAAGCACTTTAACAAATAAAAACAAATCCTTCTGCCGGAGATACAAGCGGAGCGTGTTTTCTTTAATATATTTCCGAAACAAGTAATTCATTTGATAATATTAAAAGAGAAAGCTTACGGTGAGCTACTAAGTCACGATTATTATAAAATTAGGTCCACGCAAAGTGATAAATAATTCAACTTTTCATATTTTTTGAAGGGTGTCACTATTATTATTGTTTTTTATCAAATATATATTTTGCGTTGTGGGAACTTTGTGGCATCTACTTTTTCGAAACTTCAATTAGGATTCCCTTTTTTTTATGTCGTTTTATCTAGTTAAGCTTTCCCTTTTATCTATATTAATAAAATGAGTTTTCTGTCTGTCATGAACATTGCATGATATCTATCGCACGTACAGGTTTGGAATATTAAAATTAGTTGCTTCTGTGCAAAAACAAGTGCATCTAAAAGCTGGAATTTTAAATTTTTGATTAGATTTTTTTAAATTTACCAACCCTATACCCACAGGGTTTATCGGCTAGATAATCCTGGTATTCTTGCAGTGGCGGATATGTAGCCGTCTTATGTGATTACATTACCTGATGTTGGAAAAGTAATGGTAGCTATTAAAGCTACTAAAACCATGTTAATATATCCATACATCAAGTCATGTTATCTGCAGGTGACACTTTTGATAGATATTGTCAATACCTATAAAATAACGAAGATAATATATATATATTTTTTTATTACCAATCTAATTTGGCCTGGCATCTTACAATTTTAAATCCAGGCCTTATTTACAGACTATTAAAAACATTTCCTATTATTATACAGTATCCAATTAGGTTTATTCTAAACAGGTTTTGGCTCCTATAGTACCTATCTCCGAGATACAATTTCTTTCACCAGTTGGTCTACCCCGACGCTCCACCTACACATAAGTGCAAACCACTTCCTTATTTACCTTCCCTGAAATTGTTTCTCCTAACCTACCCATTCCTATCACCCTCCCTTCCCTATCCTATTCTAATCTTATCCTAGCCTTACAATTAGCTAACCTAAATAATTTATAGCCCTCCGGGAATGTCCATTGCCCCGATGGCACAAGAGGGCTGCAGGGCAGCCGCCTATCTCCATCTTGACGCCTAGGGCCCTTACAAGACCTAATCCTCATCTTCTTGTTTCCAAGAAGAGAGATCTGCAGTC
>CABFOV010004266.1:18053-31928 GCA_902141375.1 Timema poppense
TTCCCTATACGAAGATAATATGTTTGAATTCTCTAAACTGTTCTTCCAACCAAAATCAGGATTTAGATGTGGATATTTCAGTCTGATGAGATGATAGTTAGATGGCGCCAGTAAAAGTCTTAAATCCAACTTACGCCTATTCAACCAGGACATGGCTACCCTCACCATCATCATCATAATTATCAACTGTTTCCAGTCTGTGGCCGGGTAAGTTTAGTAAAATACCTTCATTCTTCCTCTATCCTTCCGCCATTATTCCTCCTATGATTGCTTCCATTCTTATCCCCTCACTTGCACACTTTCTATTACCTGCTCCTCCAATCTCCATCTTGGCTTCTCTTACGGTCCTTTTCCTACATACTTCATCTATATCATTACCGTGGTTCGGATCCCACGTTAAACTGTAGGTCCTCCATTTCATCTCACAATCACCCTACTATTACATATTAGCGTAAGTGCGTACAACCCGAACGGGTAGTAAGATCCGGTGATAATAATAATAATAATAATAATAATAATAATAATAATAATAATAATCTATATCATTTTTATGGCAACAATATGAACAGTTCTCCTTCGAGGAAAAAATCCTATGGTATCTCCGGGAAGTGAACCCTGGATCTCTAAATAAGTAACCAGGATTTCTGATAACTATACCCAACTCGTTCGGGTTATTCACATATGTAATTACTCTGAGTCTAATTTTGTTACGGATAAGGAAGGTTGAAATTTGAGAGAGTGTAGCCACGTTTGCGGGGGAAGAAGGAAAGAAACATTTAAGAAAATAATACCCTCTGTAAACCCAATCGGGATTCTAACCCCTATCTCCCCATCTTCGGCAGTTCGGTTTATTGCGAGAGTGGTGCTGCAGGTCTTAGACCATTATATATGTGAAGCGGGCAGCATTGTACCAGTATTGTATTAGTGTTTTTTTTTGTCTTGCAGCACATTCGACCAAGGTGACGGGGAGACTCAGATTCGAATCTCGGTCGGGTGTACTGAGGGTGATTTTATTTTCACAATTGTTTTCCACTCTTTCTATCACCAAGTAAATGTGGGTACACTTTCTTTAAATATAACCTTTCTAATCCCTTAAACCACTAGCGTAATTAGTACATAAGCGTATAACCCAAACGCGTAGTAAGATGCGGTACTAAAAAAGAGTATTTTTAAAGATATTTTTAATATGTAAGTAAAGTGAGAGCTCCAGATCACATATTTTGACGTATGAATATATATTAAAGTAGTTTTAGTACCGTACTTATCTTTTGTAACTAGACATGGGTTCTTCTTGAATATTTCTACTATAAGTTATCTTGAGTCAGCGTAAAAGCAGGAAAATGAAAACCAACAGGATAAAACCGTAACATAAACGTAAACATTATTTGTTTTATTTTGACGTGAGTGTAAGAGAAATTTCCAAGTTCACCATCGGGAGTGTTTGTTTATGAAGATCGGGGATCGGGGAATTCTTGGATTTTTTTCTCTCTCTAAACGATTCCCTACTTTCTCTCCACGCAAATTTAAGTACATTTCCTCTAAAATTTTAGCTGGCTCTTTCTTACTCCAATAGTTTAACTAATGTATGTGCGTATCCCAAACGGGTACTAAGACGTTGGGGAAACACACACACACCTATCCATGACTCTAAATTAAGCCACCGTTAATTACTCCGAGTTAAAATGTAATTATTAAAAGAAACATGTTACCTGGTCATAAAGCTAAGGAGTCTTTAAATTGAAACACAAGCTGATACGCCATTCAGAAGAGAAGATAAAAAAAAGGAGTGAATATTAGATAAATGTATATAATCACCTCTGAAGTTTTTAAATGTAGATTTATTTCGTTACGGCAATGTTTGTTTCGATCGTGTGAGACGGTTGCTCTGGTACTTCCCACGATATTCACGGAATAACAAAGAGAGGAATAAAAATATCAACCTTTTGAAATTTCGGTAGATAATACTTCACGTGAGTCAATATTATTCATGTCCCAAAAGTAGAGAATAATGGGTGCGCCTCCCTTCTTGTACTATTTAAAAAAAAATTCACTAGAGAGCAGGACCTATATAATAATAATTATTATTATTAACACCGCGTCTTACTACCCGTTCGGGTTATACGCACTTACGCTAATGTGTAATGGTAGGGTGATTGTGAGATGAAACGAAAGGCCTACAGTTTAGCGTGGAATCCGAACCACGGTGGAGGCCTGGCATTCCCCACATTCACAAGAGGTCTTGTCAGAGGTGAAGGAAGGGTTCGGTAATCAGATAAATCTGTGCCGCGACCGAGGATTGAACCCCGGCCGCCAGCACATAAGTCTGACACCTTACCCCTAGACCACCAGGTCACCCCCTATATAATTGAACCATTCAGAAACCAAGTGGGAAATAAATGTTAATTTTGCGTTTTAGTATGGTCTATTAAATATAAGACTATAAATATAATAATCTTGCTATGTAATTTAATATCATACAACCACCTTATATCGAAGATATAATATAATAATTATTTTTCTAAATATTTTCTCTAGTTAAAAGATTAATGATAAATAAATAAAAATATCATTTTATTTTAAGTTTATTCGGCTAACACTACTATGCTTCTGAATTATGCAATTTAATATACATGCCATATATAACCTATAAATATGCATAATAATTAATAATATTATAATTAATTTGCTTAGGTATATATCGATTAATTATACATTTGTAGCAGCTATTCTTGAAAGGAAAGAAATACAGAAACGTTACTTTTTATTATCCTATTTTTTATTGGTAGTACAAAAATAAGAAGACCTAATAGTACATTTTTAGAAATTTCTGTCTGTTTGTTGCCAGAAAGTTAAAAAAAAGTTACTCATCGGATCGAGACCGGACTTTTTCTATCGCATCCCTTATTTTCAGCGGAACACTATCGCCATCTCATCATTGAGCGAAGCAGTGTTGAAAAAAACCGGGCGTACGTAGTAAACATACGTCTTGGCTGCTTGGTGTAGGTTGAGTTTGTGTTTCTTAGGGAATCTTGGTACGCGATTAGAGCACTGCTCCCGAGTAGGTTTCATTCTCTTCTGGCATTTGAGTTGTTGGATGTGTCGAATGCGTAAGTGCTGCAAATAATATTCTTGTTTACTGTTTGGTACTAAGCCAAAATGACAATTTTGTTTGGTGTTATAGGGCGACCAATATAGAGCGATTCTTGCAGTTTACTTTATTTTAATTTGTCTTGGATAGCATTTTAAAATAATTTATTATGTATGAAATAAAGTGCATTGAGCAAAAACAATTTGTAATTAAATAAATAAAATGATAGAATATTAGGAAAATAGTAGAGCACAAATAAAAGTAGAAACACTAACACATATTACACACACTTCGATATTTCGATGCTACTCGTATTATAGCATCTTCCTCAGGAAGTGGTAGTAATTAGACTAAACAGGATGCTGTCTTTCTTCAGTGATGCCAACTTGATTGGTAAGTATGAAAACTTCTCTGGTGGAGTTGAAATTCTCTGAATGTTTCTTTATTACTCTATGGATGGTAGGTGGTGCTGGTGTAGCCTCTGGGTTGAAACGATCAAATATTTAGTTTGAGTGGTTTTCTGGACTTTGTGATCCATTGATGTGCCAGTTCCCATTTTCTTAACTGAGATTGCTTTGTGTCTTGTTAATTGATTTTAACACCTTGACAGTGTAGCAGTCCTAAAATTTGAAGTTAAAAGTGGAGGCGTGTGCTGAAAGTGTTTTTTCTGGATTCTTGATTTTGGTGTCATGGCAGTGTCCTTAGACCAATAGAGAAACATTCAGAGAGTTTCAACTTCACCAGAGAAGTTTTCATCCTAACCAAATCAATCAAGTTGGCATCACTGAAGACGACATCTTGTTTAGTCTAATTACTACTACTTCCTGAGGAAGATTCTATAATAGCATGGAAATATCAAAAGTGTGTGTAAATATGTGTTATTGTTTCTACTATTATTTGTGCTCTACCATTTTCTTAATATTATATCATTTTATTTATTTATTACAAATTAAATAACTTAATCTATTATTATGATTATTATGATTATTATGATTATTATTATTATTATTATTAGCCCCGCGTCTTAATACCCGTTCGGGTTATACGGACTTACGCTAATGTATAATGGTAGGGTGATTGTGAGATGAAATGGAAGACCTACAGTTTAACGTGGAATCCGAACCATGGTGGAGGCCTGGCATTCCACCACATTCACAAGATGTCTTGTCAGAGGTGAAGGAAGTGTTTGGTAATCAGAAAAATCTATGCCGGGACCGAGGATTGAACCCCGGCCGTCAGCACAGAAGTCTGACACCTTACCCTTAGACTGCCAGGTCATCCAATTTATTGTAGTTTCCCTTGGATATCAATTTTAGACTATTTATTTTTGTGTTCATTGTAAAAATACCTCCAGTTAAGTCTTGAATTTAACTACATTTTTAGATTTGTTATGGTTTCACTTAAGTTTATTTGGTTTTGCATCTTAAATGAGATTATTGAGCTGTAAAGAAAAGTAAGGTGATCTCATGTACAAAAGGAACTGAAAGGGAATGAAAAGTACGGTGGGTGAACAAGAGGAATGGAAAGTCTCAAAGGCCAGATGGTGACGGATAAAAAAGAGGTTCTTATGATCTGGGAAAGATATATAGAAAAACTGTAGGACAAGGAAAATTGACCAAGGAACCTAATGATTAAAGCAGATGAATAGATAGAGGAAGACAAAAAAGTACCCAGCATTTTAAAGAGTGAAGTGGAGAGAGCCATAAAGGATACGTGAAGAAGGAAAGCTGCAGGAGATGACGACATACCGTTTGGCATTCTGAAGGAACTGGGAAATAAAAGATTGATGGCTCTGACGAAACCTATAAATAGGATCTACGGAACAAGAGAATTTCTAGACGTAGCCATGGTGGCGCTAAAGAAGAAGAAATAAGCCAAGAAATGCAGGGACCACATGACCATCAGCGTAATCTCTTGTGTGGGGAAGATCTGGGCAAACTTATTCAACAAGCGACTGGAACAGAAAATAGAAAGTGTGGTGGACGAAGACCAATTGGCTTCAGAAAAACAAAAGAAACCAGATACTCCATCGGGATGCTGAGAATAATTTCAGATAGAGAGTGCTGGAAGTCAAGGAGAAGTCTATGTTGGTTTCATCTACTTGCAAAAGGTGTTCGATAGAGTGAGATGGAAATACTTGAGAAGATCGGGATCAACTGGAGGTATAGAAGGCTGATTGCAAACATGTACTTGGGACAGCGAGTGAAGGTGAGGCTGAATGATGGAGCGACCAACCACATAGAGATAGGAAGAGGAGGGAGACAGAGATGCTGTTTGTCACCAAGTCTGTTCAACTTGTCTGGTGATTGGCTGGTCAGGGAAGCCCTAGAGGGGCGTGTAGATTTCATAATAGGAGGACGCGTCATCAATACAATAAAATATTCAGATGATCTACCATTGCTGGCAAGTAAGGAAGAGGAGTTGCAGGAAATGATGGACCGGGTGGTGGAGGTAGGGAGAATATATAGCATGGAGATCAATATTGAGAAGTTAAAAATGATGGTGATTTCAAAAAATAAAAAGCCACTGAAGATAAAAAATGGAAAACAGGAGTTGGAAAAGATCGAGCAGTTCAAGTATCTGGAAAGTCTGTTGACAAAGGATTCCTAATGCACCAACAAAATCAGTCCAAGGATCACCATGGTCAAAGAGGCTTATAACAAGAGGAGGTTACTGCTGACCAGCAAGGTGAATCTGGAGCATCTCACTGTATGGAACAAAAACTTGGAATCTTAGACGATAAACTTGGAGAGCTTTGAAATGCAGTGCTGGAGAAGACTTGAGACGATCAGGGGGACAGACAGGGTAGGGTGACAAATGAACAAGTCCTAAGAAGAGTGGGCGAGAAGAGAACCATTTTGGATGTGATTCTTCGGTGAGAAACAAATATGTATCAAACATATACTTATGAGGAACTGTAATAGTGTATTTATATGAATATGAATGGTTTGAAAATTTAAACTTTAAAGTAGTTTTGAATTATTACGCCAAGTCCACATTGGCAAAAAATTCACGCACACAAATGCAATCATCAACTGCGCTTGTGTTTGTGAGAGTGTCAAACGAATATCCTGGGCAATTGAATGTGGTAGAGATGGGCGATTATAATTGATAAATCGAAACATCGATTATCTTGTTGTATCTAATCGATTATTTCTACAGATTCAAAGATTGCGATGTATCTATTGAACCGATTCTCTTTTGCACTATTGTTAAATAATCGACTCAAATAATCGGTTTAAGAAGATATATTTAATTTTTTCAAAAATATTTCCTATTTTTAATAACTCTAATAATATAATATTGATGAATAGCATAATCTTATTAAATAAGGTGTATTGATTGAAAACAAATAAAATTTGGCTGAATGTTGTTCAGTTGTAAATGTAATATTGCATTCAACTTCTCTCTATCTTAACACATTATCGTAATTAACACATGCCCGACACCTTAGATCAGTAAGTAACGTGTCTGTCTACTAAACTAAGGGTCACGGCTTAGATTCCCAGCATGGGAAAACATTTATAGTCGGTGAAATCTTGGTTTCCCCTTCCACAGTGATGAATTAATGGCAGAGGTCTGGTTGTTGCTTATGTTCAGTATTTAAGTTAGTTAATACGTCGTGTGTTGTTATAATAATTTGGTTTAGAAAATGCGCGTTAAAAAACTGAAATAATAATAATAATAATAAACTGAGACACAATGCAAAAAAAAAGTGTGTTTGTCATTGATATTTTGGTAAAGTGGGGCGAGTCTGGGGGGGGGGTGAAGTCTCCTCCCCATTGGTCACGTGTCTTAGAGTAAACCTAAAGGAAAATACATATTTTAAACCGAATAATTCAGTGTATCCAGCAGCCTGGAAAACCTGGAAAACAGGGAAAAGTCAGGGAATTTTCTTCGTCAGGGAAAAGTCATAAAAAAGGCAAGGAATTTAATTAAATTTAGGAAATTTTCAAATATTCACTAAAAAATGTACTCAAATTTTATTTACAACAGTCAAAATAAAATTTTACTTCCAGTTAATACACACCACAATCTATTTTAATACAGTTAAGCATAGTGATCTTAATTCTCAAAGTCAACATGATATTTTAGTGTCATCTTTCCATCCCTAAGCCACGCATTTTTAACTTTTAAATTCTATTTGTGGAAGGCGATATTTTATTATCTCAATATAATCTAATCGAAACCAAACTTAGATCGCTCCACCCAATAGCCCATCACTTTAGGCAAGTGGTTCCCAACCAGTGGTCCACGGACCACAGGTGGCTCGTGAGAGCCTTGATAGTGGTCCGCGAGGCAAAGTTCCCGCCCGAAAACAATCAAAATTGAGATAAAACTGGCCTATCTCGGGGATATTTTCTCCCATTTTGATTACCTAAATTTGTAGCTACAGGGTTATAGAAATGAAAATTTGGAAGGTGTCGCCAAAATTTTTGTGTTTGAAGACAAACTTCGCGCATTTCTGTACAAAATTGATCTGTGGATTGGCAGAGTTCAAGAGAAAAAATATTCAGCATTTCCGACGTTGATAGCCCTCGCTGACGATAAGAACTACGCTACCGTCACAGATGAGGTCCAACATAACATGTTTGTCACAAATACTCAAGGACGAATTCACAAGTTATTTTCCAGAATAGTAAGAAACTAGTTCGAAATCCTTTCAGTGTCAAACCCAAGGAACTTCCTGATGAGATCCAAGAAGAGGTGATCGAACTTCAAAACGATAGTAGCTTCAAGGACTCGTTTGAATCTGGTGTAAACATGGAAATTGTGGTGTAAGAAGACGATATCTTACCTAAATATTCGTCGAACCGCTTTACGGTATCTGATGGTATTTTCTACAACCTTTTTTGTGTGAACATGGATTCTCTACTTTACTTTTAATCAAAAACAAATAAATAAATCGGCTGGACGCAAGCAATTACATGAGATTAGCTTTGAGCAAGAGTATAACCCCAAAAATTTATCAATTTGTGAAACAAATTCAAGCTCAGAAATCACACTGAACATCTTAAGAAATACAGTGAGTTAATTTTACTTTTTATTTTATAAAACATTCTAACATGTTTTTCAAACATATTTTCTTATGAAAAAAGTATTGTAAATATTTGTGATTTTTAATAATACTAATAAAATAATATTTTAACTTAGTTGCCTGAAATTCCTAGGCTAGGGGAAGGATGTTGACCGGGGGTAGGGGTAGGGGAGGAGAATGGTCCACAGTCACCTTAAGGTTGGGAACCACAGCTTTAGGCTGAAACCTTTCATAGAATTTCTAAATTTCAGAATGTGTGTCTAAAAAATATTATTGTATCAAGTTGCGAAATTAATAGAATAATGTTTGTAATATAGCGACTGGAAAAGTTAGAAATTATTGTCTTTGGAAAACCTGTAAAATTCAGGGAATTTAAAAATATAGTTTGACTGGACACCTTTCTATCAGGAATGTTGTCCAAATTAATAAGCTTTTCCCTCTAATGTATCTATTTTATTTTCTAATGAATTGCTATTGTTTTTCTTTGTACAAATGTCACGTTCCTACAAAATGTTTGGTTGTTTTGGCGTGATTAGGCGACCTCCTCCGAAGTTGCTGTTTACGAACGATAGGTTGTTCTACTCTTGAAATTTCGGCTACGAGCTCGACATCAAAGGACCCGTCCATTTCCCGAGAGCGTACGGTGACTGCGAAGAGGTTTCCACGATGTAGTAGCCGCGGATACTGGAAAAAAAGAACTAAAAATAGTAACGTATGGCACAATCTTACATGCTCTCATCCTTTAGAGTGTAATGGATTGGATCATTTTCAAATAAATGACATCTCACAGACTTTCTTCCGATTTTATCTTAAGATATACATTTTCTAAAATCTCGTAAGATTTGTGAAACGAAATAATAGGTCTAGCTACATATTGTTGTAGAAAGACTATACCAAAGATCATAATAAAATAATATGCACTGATACTTACTTACTCTATGGCATTAGGAACTAGCAGCACTGTTACAAGAACATTGAGAAAAGAGAAACAATTTTCTTTGTCCATCAAATACCTTAATTAAAAAGTATCTATACTTTCTTATAGCTCAGAAACTATTGGTTTTATACAAAAGTATTCTAAATGAAAGTTTTCTTATCTTTAATATTACTACAACTTTACAATAAAAGTTTGTTCAGCGTAAGAATTGTTTTCTGAAAGGTCTTTTTCCGTACCAGAAATCTATTATATAGTAGGATATTGGTAGGAAAAAAGACCTTTCAGAGGTAAACTCCTACCGTGAATGGAGTCTTAAGTTATTTCATATCTCAAATATCCTCGGAGTAATGATCAAGATTGTAAAATGCTCCCACGTAAAGTACTTACAAAGTCATTTTCATGATAAAATTAGAGTTACCATTTTATTTATAATGATAAACAGTTTTTAAATGTATAATGTAATCAAAAATTTTTGAGTGAATTTCAATCAATTGTTCTTATCTTTTTCCCCTTCAGTAAAATACCCATAAATTTGGGGTTGGATACCTAATAAATAAAAAAGCCTTTGGGGGGGACCTTATGAAAACCCTAGGTACTAAGTTTTAGCTCAATTGATAAAATAGTTTCGGCTCTAGGCTGAAGTACAGACATACAGACAGACAGACGGCATTGCGAAAACCACATTTTTTGTTTCAGGTCATGAAACGTCGACATTTATCAAAATCTCAAGTTAATTTTTTTTTTTATGATCACAATACTCTCTCTCCGAGGCGTCAAGAGAAAGTAAAACTAGATAATGCCTGCTCCGTTGGTCGAATGATCTAAGGCACAATTTTAGAAATAGACTGTTTGGATGTCAAATAAAAAAAACACCCGAGGTACTTGATCGGTTTCTTACAATTTTAAATTAAAATCACTTTTAATAAGCTAATAAAAAAATTACTTTTGAGCGACCGTCATCTTTAAACTGAAAATAATCCTTGTTTTTAACTGTATGAATCGATAGCTAGGACGTCAAAAGTTCGGATAGTCGATAATCCAAATCACAAAATATATATATAGTCGCTGTGGTATCAACATCAGAGACATGGATGCCAAAAAACGC
Organism: Timema poppense; assembly: GCA_902141375.1. Taxonomy (NCBI): domain Eukaryota; kingdom Metazoa; phylum Arthropoda; class Insecta; order Phasmatodea; family Timematidae; genus Timema; species Timema poppense. The sequence goes on from CABFOV010004266.1 coordinate 28,222, forward strand.
ACCTCAACCATTGCTCGAAAAAAATAAAATTGGAGACATTTTTTGTTGTTAATTTTTTTAATCTTCCTATATTCCCTCATAATTTGTGATATTTAACAACAACAAAAATAGTAAGTGAAAATATTTCTACCTTAATGGTGAGTTTTTGTAAGTATAATGTCTATATTTATTTTTGGAATTTTTGGTATAGGTACTGTATTTATGAAAATTCGGATAAATCGATAATCCGGACTGGGTCGAACCCCAATTAGTTAGAACTATCGACGCTCTACTGTAGTTTTAAAATACAAATAAAAGTATTGTGCGAATTCTTCCCCACTCCTACCTGTTGTCTGTGCGAGCCCCCATCAGCAAGGCCGGATATTTGGGGGGGCACATCCCCAGGAGGTACCAGAAGAACCCGTCACACCTCCAACCCCAGAAACCTCTCCTCGTCGTGATGGACTCGGCGAAGTAGGCAGGGGCGCGGTGATGGTTACACTCGAGATAGTCTGACAGAGAGAAACCACAGGGTTCTGTTACACAGGGCCTAGTCACGGGCACTATCGAGATATTTAGGCCAGGACTCGACAACTGGTACCCAGATCGGTGGCTGCATGGTCTCAGGCGATACTCTCGCAGTAGACAAGACAGCCGATGACGGGGAGATCGAGGTCCGAATCTCAGTTGGGTGTACTGAGGTGTTTTTTTAAATAATGGTTTTCTTCACTCCCTCCACCCAAATGCGGGTACACTTCCTTTAAATATAAAATACCTAATCCATAAAAAACATTTCTATAATTAGTGCAAAAGAGTATAACCTAAACGGGTAGTAAGACGTGGTATTAAATAAATTTAAAAAAAAATTGTTCTATCTCGAGGAAATTTTCCGTTTATTGCGTAATAAAATTACAGCTTCATTAAAAGTGAATCTTTGAGTCTTCTAAGCTCTCAAATTTGGGAAATCGAGTTGCGTACAGAAAATAATTTTGGGATTATTTGGGATTTAGGGTATAGGTCATGAAGGGCAAATTAACTGCACGCGTGAAACTGGGTGGCACGCAAACAAGATTAGGGTGGCACGCAGCCATAACACCAAATAATAAAACTTTTTACACCGGTGTACTATAATTTTTTTGAATTCAACCATATTTCGCTATCCTTGTCATTCTTATGTCACATTGAACTTTGTGAAGTCAGTCAACGGTTAGAAACCGTCTTGTTTGCTATTATTATTATTATCACTGCGTCTTACTACCCGTTCGGGTTATGCGCACTTACGCTAATGCGTAATGGTAGGGTGATTGTGAGATAAAATGGAGGACCTACAGTTTAATGTGGGATCCGAACCACGGTGGAGGCCTGGCATTCCTCACACTCACAAGTTGTGATTAATACACGTCTTGTTATAGGTGAAGGAAGGGTTTGGTAATCAGATAAATCTGTGGCGGGACCGCGGATTGAACCCCGGCCGCCAGCACAGAAGTCCGACACCTTACCCTTAGACCACCAGGTTACCTTATTTGCTGTTGAAGACAAAGTTATGAACCGAACATAAACACATTGGCTGGCAAAATACACCAGTTTTCCAACTATAATGTAAATATTATTCATTTTTATTATAAGGTGGCCGCCTCCACCAGATAGAAAGTATCAATTGCTGTCAGACCACACGGCTTAGACTACAATGATCTGTGTCGTTGTCTGGAACTACTTATTTGTTCTGTTTAAGCTTATACTTCCTTTCGCCCTTCAATTACAACACCTTCTGTCAGGCCAATAAGACAGAGCGGAAAGAAAACTATGAAACTTATCTCAAGGTAAAGTGGAATAAAACCTCACTGCTAGTTCTAAAATATCTTAAAATTTTATGTTGTGAATCTATAAAAAAATTACTGTATTTGTCAGGAGAAGGTTAAATCTAGGGATCTTTTTCATCAAGTCCAGTGTCAGAGCTCTGCAAATATGAATATGATTAAAAAGTCGTTGAGAATGACCATATTTTTGCACATTGTTTTATACTACTAAAACTCTAAAAATAGGGTTGTTAAGAAAAAAGAGCCCTATTGGAATCTTTCGATTTTATTTTGTCGTGAACCATATTTTTAAATACCATATCTTATAATTAAATATTGCATTAGAGCTGAACGTCTGCGCTGAAATTTCTTGCTTACCAAACATTTGTATATATATATATATATATATATTTATATATATATTTATTATTATTATTATTATTGTATTTTCCCTCCTGAGGGTGTTATTTTCAAAGTTTGTACTTTAAGTTATTGACATTAGTATTCTCTAGGACAATCCCTTTTAAAATTGAATGCATTTTACTTCTTTATAATTTAGTCATTAGTAAAATATTTACAATTTTATTTTAGTTGTTCATTACATTTAATAATATCCAATAAGCATGCATTTTTAAATAATCACTAAACACCACACATCAGTATGCTTTTTTAATACTTCACACATTCTAACTAGTGTTTAATTCACTTTTTACCTAAAATAAATATTAGAAAATATGATAAGCGTAGTTAGTTTGATTCCACCATAAATTATGGTTTTGTTTACATTAATTCTTTATTTTCTATAGTTTATATTGGTTTTTTTGAATGCGGTTTTGCAACAGTTTGAGTTATAGAGTCTATGACAATGTGTTAGAGAAGATGAAGATTGACTTTAGGGCAAGTGCACCAAAATTTGCATGGAGGGAGAGTGAAAAATATAATTAGGGAAAAATTAACCTTAGTTAAACCCAACCAGGACTCGAATTACAGATCTCCCCATCATCCTAAATCCAGTCTAAAATTAGAGTGACGCCTTATGCCATACGACCACTGAAGCGGGTTTGATATAGTTAAATCAAAGGAGGAAGGCCGTGGTTTGCTGCCAGAGCAAGCAGTGTTTGATGGGACTGTACTGGTAAACTGTTACCTACTTAGAAATAAACTTTAATAATTGTAAAAGTGTACGCTTCATATTTCATGCGTTCAAATACGGTGGTCTTGGGGTAAGGTGCTCGCCTTAGGACCCACTGTTGGTAGGTTCAAACCCAGCCGGGGTCGACGGATGTTTCTTGGTCGATAAAAATCCTTAGCACAACTTCCTATGGAGGGGAAGTAAAGCCGTCGATTTCATGTCGATTGTGGCACGTAAAAAATAACCCTGTCAGGTACGTGAAAATACTATTAACGGCGAAATTAGAAGGGCCTTTCACCCTCGCTCGTAGAAATTCTCAAGTGTTTATATAATCAGTTGGTTTAGAAAGTGCACGTGAAATACCTCAAATAAATTAACATTCTCGCAATATACTGCATCGTAGCTGAAGCGACGATTGGGGCTTGAATCACGCTAAAATGTAGTGAAGTTTTCCTACTTAATTTTTTCCAACTCTATTTATCTAAGTGAATGCGGGCACATTTCCCTCAAAATTCAAAACTACTCATCATTTAACCACTAGTGTGTATTGTAATATATGCGAGCAGCCCAGACGGTAGTAAGATGCGATACATTATCATTATTATTATTAGCACCGCGTCTTACTACCCGTTCGGGTTATACGCACTTACGCTAATGTGTAATGGTAGGGTGATTGTGAGATGAAATGAAGGACCTACAGTTTAACGTGGAATCCGAACCACGGTGGAGGCCTGGCATTCCCCACATTCACAAGATGTCTTGTCAGAGGTGAAGGAAGGGTTTGGTAATCAGATAAATCT
>CABFOV010004266.1:41738-54429 GCA_902141375.1 Timema poppense
ACACAATGATATATATATATATATATATATATATATATAAGTGATATTGTCAGGATATAGTTTCTTGATCACCCAGTGTGACTCACCCTGTGTAGAGATAGAAGCGTACATTGATGTCGGGACATATTTTCTTGAACACCCAGTGGCATGGCCCTATATCTGCCACTCCTGTCTCCCGGGTCGCCGGGTGTGTTGGGTCACTGACGCTTTGTTTGGCTATAAAGTGAGAAAGGTGTCATTTAGAATATTCTGATGGTTGCTATGGAAGTTTTATAGTCCCTGGTTATTGAAAGAACGCATAACTTGTTTTTATACCACTACCATTCTAATAAGCCGGAATAGTGTACAACCTAAACGCGGTGCTTAAAAAATAAATTAAAAAACTAAAAATTTACTAACTCTGGGTGACCTGGCGGTCTAGGGGTAAGGTGTCAGACTTCTGTGCTGGCGGCCGGGGTTCAATCCTCGGTCACGGCAAAGATTTATCTGATCACCAAACCCTCCCTTCACCTCTGACAAGACATCTTGTGAATGTGGGGAATGCCAGGCCTCCTCCGTGGTTCGGATTTCACGTTAAACTGTAGGTCCTTCATTTCATCTCACAATCACCCTACCATTACACATTAGCGTAAGTGCGTACAACCCGAACGGGTAGTAAGACTCGGTGCTAATAATAATAATAATAATAATAATACTAACTCTGCTGTTGTGTTATAGAATAATGGCTCGTATCATTAATAAGAGAACAACATTTTATATTCAATTTATTAAAATGATAAGCCTATATTTGAAACAAATTAAATAAAACTTACACTGTACGAGTAGGTTAGCAATTTACACCAGCGCTACCTTTTACCAGTGGGAACATAACTGGAGAAGAGGGGGGTCCTAGCGCCCTTCCTGAAAACCATTTCCCCCTGTGTACAAAAATTGAACTCCTCTTTCTTAAACTAAATATTCCATCCTCCAGATTTATTCGGCTCCCCTTTTGATGTTTTCGGAAATGTAGCCAAAGTTTATAAGTTAGCTCGCAAATATTTATATTTTATTGATTACTGTTTTATGTCACAAAGTGAAATATCATATATATATATATAATATTTAGCACCGCGTCTTACTACCCTTTGGGATTATACGCTTTTAAGTACTAATTACGCTAATGTATTAGGAATTGAGAAGGTTGAATTAGAGGAAGTGAACCGGCATTTGCGTGGAGGGAGAGTGGAAAACTATTCAGGGAGAACCACCCTCAGTTCACCCGACCGAGATTCGAACCTCGATCTCCCCGTCCTCAGCAGTCGAGCAGCTCAACACGACTAGCGCAAAAGTGAAATATTAGCATCGATAGGGATAGCTTGGATCCGATTTGGAATATCGGGGTTTATATTCCGGTTGAGTGCACCACTTGATTTTTTTTTTATTTTCTTCAACGGTTGTAATTTCCTTAAACTTCATTTCACAGCTTTCATTGTTTTCCTTTTTATCTGGTGATGCAAGGTACCGACTATAAAGCACACAAAACAAATGTTGAAGTCGAAAATAGCAACGGTTTAGATTCTAAATGAAATAGAACTTTTAACAAAAGAACAAGAACATTTTTACACAATGACCGTGGCATTATCACCGGGTTTGGGACGATTTTTGTTGGAAGAACTGTATAGAAAATTAAAATATATTTTTTTGCGGCCAATATTGATAACTTTTTACTACCTTATTTGTGTTATTTTATAGGTATTGATAATATATATTTAAAGTGGCAGCTGAAGATTACATGACTTAATGTATGAATATATTATAATTGTTTTAGTAACTAGCTTCTACTTATGTTCTTACCAAAATCATACTATATTTTAAATTGAACCACCACAGAGCCGATTTTTAATTATTTTTTTTGTCGACCTAAATGTTAAATCCACAAGTGAAGACTTTTGTACTGGGGGTCCGAGGTTCAATCCTTGACCTCGACACAGATTTATCTGATTGCCAAACTTTTCCTTCACCTTTGACAAGACGTGTATTAACCACAACTTGCGAATGTGTGGCGTGCCAGGCCTCCACCGTGGTTCGGATACCACGTTAAACTGTAGGTCCTCCATTTCATCTCACAATCACCCTACCATTACACAATTAACGTAAGGACGTATAGCCCGAACGGGTAGTAAGACGTGGTGCTAATAATCATAATCAGATTGCTCTAGTAGTGTATAACACCACCAGAGCACTCTTAATGTAGATACTGTAGGTATTGCTTTTATGACCAATACCTCCTGCTGCACTCTCTGATTAAACCTATGCACTATTAATTTGAATGACCGGTCTCGCTGGCTAATCTATTTTTAAATGCATCGGGGTATGAGAAAAAAACATGTATCGGTGGTCACATGGTACGCGTCACACTTGTGTTATACTGAATTATCGATGACGGAGATATTGGAGTTTGAATTATTATCGGGTGTATTGAGGATAGTTTCTCCTATATGGTTTCTCATATATCCTTCCCACAAACACGGGTGCATTTCCTTTAAAAATGAATCTTCCTCATCAGCTCATCCCTATTCGGATACCGTAACGTTATAAATTTATGGCTAAAACTGGAGCGGAGTATTGCGGAAAACACATAAATTATAAGCACCGCTGATTCAAAATAGTTTATATTTATTAAAAACAAATGAACTATATGTTATTTACATGAAATAGTTTGTTGAAATTAATAATTTTTTAGTGTACAATCTATCCAACCGTTAGCTCCCAAGCCCCAACAAGTCAGCATTACCACTCAATATAATATTTAGTAGCTGACTTGAAGGAAAGAAGAACATTCTAGGAGCTGAGGGAGCATGCAGAGGACAGAACACATAATAATAATAATAATAATAATAATAACCATTTTAAATTGGTTGATGTAGCCATGAAAATAACGTGGAGTGTATCAAAAAATGTTTGTTCTAGAATTATGAACTGTATTTTTGAGCAATAACAAAAATAATATTAATAATATGATGTTAAAGTCTAAATTAAAATATTCAAAATTAGGTAAGCACAGCCATAAGACGTGTTTTGTCATCTCAAAATATGGCTCAAGCTATACCATAGGTAAAAGGCATCAACATGTCTCTATGGAATTAAACATCTTAGGCTACACTTTAAGTTTTATAATTTTAAAATGATTCATGAAACGGTTGAAATTAGTTCATTTTCAACGACGTTGCACGTGAAACCTCGCAGCTCTGGGATCAAAGTTAATAGTTAAAAACAAATGGCTTTCTCGAACAAATAAAGTCACTATTTTTAACAAGACAACCAGATAAAATTTTAATGATGTTAGTTTTAATGATTTTGAATCTTCATTATTATCAATCCCATGATAAATATAGCAGTGTGAAGATATTTATTTTCTCTGAAGTGGTTCTTGAATGGACGGCCGAATAAGGTCAGTTTTTATAGCTCTGCTTGGACGCTATATTTATCTCGTTGAGACCTTGTTGTGTTGTGTAACGTAATTAATGAAGACATGTGAACTCAATTGGCAGTAATCTGAACAATTCATTCTTGATTACAACCGCCATGTTACATGTAGCTGAATGAAAACAATGCTTATTTATCAATGAAGTGTTGTAACTTGTAAGTTATCCCCCATTTGAATCTTGATGGATCTATTCCTCGCTGATTGGCCGAAATGACAGACACAACAATCAAGAAGAGAGCCGACACCTTCCAAGTTGACGATTAACGAAGTCTTTAGAAAGAAGGTGACCTGGTGGTCTAGGGGTAAGGTGTCAGTCAGACTTCTGTGTTTGGGGTCCGGGGTTCAATCCTCGTTCCTGGCACAGATTTATCTGATTGCCAAACCCTTCCGTAACCTCTGACAAGACGTGTATTAATCACAACTTGTGAATGTGGGGAATGGTAGGCCTACATTCGTGGTTCGGATCACACGTTAAACTGTAGGTCCTCCATTTCACCTCACAATCACCCTACCATTACACATGAGCGTAAGTGCGTATAACCCGAACGGGTAGTAAGACGCGTTGATACTAGTATTTAGAAAAAAAAATTCACTCTCGTATTCCCGGACGTTGGCCCAGGATGCCGTGTGTGACATTTAGGATAAATCACCCTCAGAACACCCGACCGAGATTCGAACCTCCATCTCCCTGTGATCGACAACCTAGTTTACTGCGAAAGTAGCACGTTAGACCACGTCATTGAAGCGGGCTTTTAACAGTTAATTTTTTTTTTTAATTTAGTACCGCGTCTTACTATCCGTTCGGGTTATACACTTAAGTACTAATTACGCTAATGGATTAGGAATTTGTAAGATTTAAATTTAGAGGAAGTGAACCCATATTTGCGTGGAGGGAGAGTGGAAAACAATTTAGGAAAAACCACCCCCAGTTTACCAGAACGAGATTCGAACCTCGATCTCCACATTTTCGGCAGTTTGAAACAGTTAATTATTATATAAACCTTCTCAATGATCAAAGTTAAGTAAAATCATATATATTTAAAATTCTTACCATGATCTATGAGAAGAATTAAAATGAAGAGTAGAACTATTTTTCTTGACGCTAAGGACATCATTCTGGTGAATTGTTCATCCAAAGTTCAACGGGAAGTTGGTGTTTATTCTCCCTAAAACATCTAGAAGAGAGGGAATCGACCAATCAGCTGATTGTACGAGCAGGAGACAAAATGGCCAACTTCACAATAACACAAAATGATGGTCAAGGTTGGACGTTCACGATAAGTGAAGGGTGGAATTGTCAAACGTTCTAAGTGCCATGTTTTATGATCTATATGTAATGCACCACAGTTTACGTTAATTGCAAATGACAATAGTCTTCGGAAGTAGTTCATATTAATGACAATAGAAAGCGCTAGTGTATGAACCTGCCTTTGTCTGTCATCTGATTCAAATGCCTTATAAGGCACAGATGGGATATCTAGTAGCCCATTGAGCACTTAAAACTTATTATTATTTTTATTATTTAGCCCCACATCTTACTACCCGTTCGGGTTATACGCTTAAGTACTAATTACGCTAATGGACTAGGAATGGGTACGGTTTGAATTTAGAGGAAATTAACCCGCATTTGTGTGGAGGGAGAGTGGAAAACCATTTAGGGAAAACCACCCCCAGTTTACCTGACCTCAAACTCCCCGTCCTCAGCAGTCTAGCTCAACATGAAACTAGCGCGTTAGCTAACTACACTACCGAGGCTGGTCTAGAGCTTAGGGTAAGTATATATGGGACTTAGAACGTGCTTATATATTATATTTTATTATTGAATTATTATCCGGTGAGAGATTATTTTGAGTCAAGAATTAATTGTATGATATAGTGTGGTAAACAGTAGTATTTTTTTTCAGACATAACTATATCAAACTTTTAATCCAAGAACGGTTTTTGTCTTTACTGCAAAATTTTAATTTTGGCACTTAGGACGTTTGATGTTTCCAACCTTCAACTACTGTTGATTGAATGAGAACGCCGTCTTATCTTACGTTATTTACTGACTGCATTGAGTAATCTTCACTCATATACATATATTAAGTTTAATACAGTAGCCCCATGGCTTCTTTGGTGCTGACTGACAGCAAAAAGCTCTGAAAAGTTACCAGGCCAAATTATGTATCCCTACGCTGAACCATTTTATCTGCAAAAACATGTGTTTAGCAGCTGTCACTTCTGACGGTCAAAATTTAGGTATATACCTAAATTTTGACTGTCAGAAGTCAGACTGTGAGCTGTCAGTCAGCACCAAAGAAGCCACGGGGCTACTGTAGATAGCCTCATATAAAAACAGAACATGTGTTCACGTACGTGTGTGGGAGGGAGGGGGGGGGGAGGTGTCACCTCACCATTATTGAAAGGGTATTGTTATTAAAGTAAATTTTGTAGCGATGGTTTTTTAAAGTATGTCGTTGACTTATACCTTAAAAAGAGCTTTGTTATTGTTTCGACGAAATTAAAGTTTATAATAATTTTCAAAAGCTTATTATTTTATATTTAATTTTATAGATTTCGTTAGATTAAAATTTGTTTGAAGTTTGGGAGAGTGCTTTGATTTGGGTTTTCAACTAGTATTTATTTCATCCCCTCTCAAACTACTATTGATTTAGTTTTTAAATCCTTAATCCCTCTAACCTCTAACCCCCTCCCCCGAAAAACAATCTTGGATGATCATACATAATACGTGTCTTGAGTTCTCACCGAAAAATAGGCCTACCCATTATATAGCTGATAGATCCATAGAATATAGACTATTATTTTTTGTATGGGTCTATTTATATTTTTGTAGTCATGATAAATGATTTGCTAATTATATTTTTCAAATTTGATATTTAAGAATATGTTTATGATATTATTTTTATATGAATATGGACAGAGAAACATACATTACTACTGATACTAAAACAAAAGGCAAAATATATAGGATTTTTTTCGGAAACGACTGAATGATTTTAATTAAATTTCACTTATTTATATTTATTATTATGATAAATTGTTTATTGTTCACATCTAACTAAAAATAATAAAATGGTATCCAGGCAATTATCTTTCTTAAAACGCACATGGTTCAGCCAATTTTTAAATTGCAATCTTGTACTGTACATTCAAATTATTGAAAGTGGGGTAACCTGGTGGTCTAAGGGTAAGGTGTCAGACTTCTGTGCTGGCGGCCGGGGTTCAATCCTCGGTCCTGGCACAGATTTATCTGATTACCAAACCTTTCCTTCAACTCTGACAAGACGTGTATTAATCCCAATTTGTGAATGTGGGGAGTGCCAGGCCTCCACCGTGGTTCGGATTCCACGTTAAACTGTAGGTCTTCCATTTCAACTCACAATCACCCTATCATTACACATTAGCGAAAGTGAGTATAACCCGAACGGGTAGTAAGACGTGGTGCTAATAATAATAATAATAATAGTAATAATAATAATAATAATAATAAAGGTGTGGTACTTTACCTAAGACAGTAAACACACACATAAAAATATATTTAAAAAAACAGTTACATAACTTTTGGTTAAATTTCACTTATATAGTAAACTGATTTAACATAACCAAATATACCAAAATGGTGTCAATATTATTTTAAAATGAGTGAAAATTGAAAACCATTGCTGTATTTATCAATGGTTTGGCTAATTTTATTAATGTTTGATTAACAAACCTGGTTCGAAGGTTGCATGGTCTAACTCTAAGGTATCACTCGAGTAATAGACCAGTCGCCGATGACGGGGAGATTGGGGTTCAAATCCAGTCGAATATATTAAAGAGAGTTTTTTCCTAAACTTATTCCCAATCTCCCTTCACATAAAATGCTGGCACATTTCCTCTAAATAATATAAGGGGCCTATTCCTCGTACCTACCATATTTAGTGTAAATATTAGGGAAACAAGAAGTAGTGTACAATAAACTATCTTAAACTAAATTAATTAAAACCCTTCGGGAATTTTATCTAAAGCAACAAACACAAAAATATTGATATGAGAAATTTTGTACAAGCAATTTCTTACCGTTTATTTGATATCCCATGCTGTGTTCCTTAACCACTTCCTCCTTCACCCACATCTAATAATGTTGACCATTTAAAATAAATTTTGTTTTTACAGACGCAAATCTATTTGTTTGGCCTGGGGCCACACTTATTATTAACCTAAAACCACACAACCCGATCTTCTTTCGCACTACGCTGTGATTAATTTCAATAATCGCCAAGTTTAGATTGTTGTTGAGTGATTTATAAATACGTGCGTCTGTGGAATGTTAGTTCTCGAGAGAACTGCGCATGCGCTAATAAAGAATAAGAAACTAACTGAAACGGTTTTAATATATCACAGCGCAGAGTTACTTAAGCACACCTAAACATTGGAAAGGGATTAAGACAAAACTTAAGTGTGAAGGGACTATATTGTAATTATACACTTTTAAAATAATATTTTTGGGTTAGATTTTGGTTTAAGAGTTAATATTTAAATCAAAAGTGCAAGTGGAGTTGGTGTAGTATCGAGTATGCGCATAACAGTACGCCTGTGCCACTTTCATTTCTTTCCTCATTCCGCTGTTTCCGCACATGCGCACATCTGATTGAGCACTACAATCCAAAGACGCCTGTCTATGAATAAATACTGCAGATTGACAATGTGTTACCAACTGTGTTCAGACCATCACTTACAGCCCGCTCCTACGAATGTATTGTGTAACCTACGTTGTGTCGTCAATGTTACTAAACTTTAGCAATCATGCTAGATTGTGTACATTCATTTGTGGGCTATGATATTAAAAGCAGTTGAAACCTTCGAAAAAAAAAAGTTTATTCTCTTTTATGAAATGCATTAGCAATGATGGCGGACGTCACGATTCCAAACTGTTTTTATCCGTGGATTATTTATTTATTTATTTCTTATGCATGGTTATTATTCTATTTCTCTAAGTGGTCGCAATATAATCTAATAATGAGGTTAATGTATTTAATTGTCTAAGTAAGATCATTTGTGAAAAGCTGAGACACTTGGTTTTATAGAGCTAATTTTATGATGAATCGTGCATAATATTTTCAAAATGGCAAAGAATTAAATCCCGTGAATAGAACTAAGTATCATTTGGACAATACTTGGTTTAGAATATTAATTAATTTAGTTTCCGGTGAGCTTAAATTGTACTAACTCATCTTAAAATACATCTACTCTTATTAATAAAGGATGTAATAAAAGATAAATAATTACTTGCTCCCCAAACTTCAAAATATGCTTCAATGAAAACACAATTATTTATCCAAGCAGATGATATACAGTGAATTTATTACTCAACCTTTTCACAACCTTTCATATACTGTACACTCAATTTTTGTAGCATTATATATGTATATTTAATATTATTCGGTTGACTATTCAAGTAAGCAGATATTTTGACTTCATCAGCCTAAATAAATTTATATGGCCTACAGGCCTATACATTTTTACACCGTGATCTCAATAAATTATGTGTGTATAATTATATATGTGTTGCTATCTATTTTGAATTTTCACACTCTCCAAGCGAGTGACTGTGCACTTACTCGTAATCTCCCTCCTCACCAATAACCCTTCATATTAAATCATCAATGAACATTATTTTCCATCAGGTCTAAGCATTTAACTGCATTAATTTAAGTACCCGTGACTAAGATGAGATCTGTCCAAAATCTACCCTAATTTATGGAAAGAGAGATTGGTAGACCATATAGGAAAAATAAATACCTCTATACACACATCTGAGATTCAAACTCCGACCACCCTGTTATTGTAAAAACCAGAATAGAGGAGCTTGACGTTTAGTCCTCGTGCTCATCGGTGCGGGTAGCTATTTTGATACATGTATCAATCATAAAAATATATCAAATTAAAAAAGTATTTTTTTACAGATGTTTCGAAGTTTTAATTAATTCAAGTGCAAAACCATCTGATTAAGTTAGGGGACGTAGGAAATATTAGTTAATATGAGTGTTTTTGCAGTTTTTATGATAAAACATTTTTTTCACCAAAATAAACAAAATATTGCTCCAGTACAGAAATATAGTTTAACTATCTTCACATGATGCTATCAACAGTTGTTGAATATCTGTCATGAGCATAGCGGTATTAAACGACGACAATTTTTTTAAATGAAGATAAAAAGTTGTCATTAAATTCCAGGAGAACCTTTTCAAATATTCAACAAATGTTGATATCACCACGCGAAGAAAATTAAACTCAATGTTACTACTGAAGATATATATGATTTAATTTGATCAAAAAGTTTTTGTATATAAAAACTGCAAAAATAACGCTCTTAACTTACGTCTCTACACTCACACCCTAAGATTATAAAGTATTTAGTTTAAGAAACTGCCCGGTTGAGAAGTAGACTTATGATACTTACATATCCTCTACATCAAACTTATTATTATTTACTAAAGAACTATTCTAATCTAGCACATACACTAGTTAAAGAGACTTAAACAAAGATAAGGGTTCAAAACTAACTCATCTGTTATTATCAAACTCATTTCAAGAATTGAAATTATTAATATTAAATAGGCGCTAATAGACATATCATTTAAGTATAAAACTTAATAATCTAAATCAATTCTAAGCTATTAGCCTAAAGTAGATATAATTTATTTGTAGCTAGTAATAGCAAAAAGTCATAAACTGTTATTACCTTCTTAATGAATGTTTTGATTGTGCTTGGACTTCAAGTTGAATGTTTACACGTAATGGCTGATATTTCCCTATCATTTGAGATAACTTTTTTTCCCCTCGTTGCTATGATACTATCTTGATACCATTACACGACATCAAGGTCAAACTCAAATATATAAAACATTTTTACAGAGTTTACTTTTATACAGAGCGTTCCCGAAAAAAAAAAAAAAAACTTTGGGAATTAGTAGGGGTTCGAAAACTAGTTCAAACTATTTTTTTGAGATTATCTTGTTTTCACTTCCTTTCCGAGTATACAACTAAAATCCAAACAAAATCAAAATATATGTATTAAATACAATATTAAATTTATTACTCAATTATTTACTTTATTAAATTATGGCTTCCATTCCGGAAACAAGCATTGCACAGCTCTATAAGTATTTCTTTAATGTCACGTTTTAAAATTTATTTTATAACTTTAGTCAGATAATACGTGGTTTTTCAATCATCACAAATATCATTGTGCGTTTCATACCGGACTTCTAAAATAAGCAAAGAATCTATAAAAATGAAGGCTCATTTTAGTAATAATTTGGTGCTTCACAACTTTTATATAGTTTTTTTTTCTGATAAACATAATATTTTTAGTGTTATTTAACTTTTTATACAGAAAAAAGTGTTTTTAATTAGTTCTTTGCTGTCTGCCCGAAAAAAGGAAACGAAAACGAGTTTATGTCCAAACGACATTTTGAGTTAGTTTTTCGTACCCCTACAACTTGTCAAAGCTTGGATGTTTAATCCAAAAATACACTAATTAATGCCTGATTAATGCCTATGACGTCATGGCAGGTCAAGATAGGATTCCTCGTGTCAATGAATTTACGTTTTATTCAACGATTTTGAAAGATATAAAGTAGAAATAAAAACCATACATTCTTAAATAATTAGTAAAATAATCATACAGTGTCATAAATTATGATTTTTAACTTGAAGTAGTTTTTTTTTGTAAACGAATTTTTTTATAAATCGTCTACTAATAGAGCTATTCAGCTTATTCACGAAAATGGCCTGTAGGAGTCTTACTGCCTGGATGTAGATTAAAAATGTTTATGTTATATAGGATAAGAAACAAGAAAAATGTCATTTTAAAAATCAAGTCAATATTTTCAATGTTCAAATAGTATAGTGACTGTGTAAACCCGTCAGAGGAATAGGGTAAGTGTTATCAGCAGATAAACAAGAGGCCTCGCAGAGTGAACTACTAATTTTCTTCCTTCTCTTTTTATATTTTCCATTGGTGTCTACAGTAGCCCCGTGGCTTCTTTGGTGCTGACTGACAGCTCACAGCTGACTTCTGACAGTCAACATTTAGGTATATACTTAAATTTTGACTGTCAGAAGTGAAAGCTGCTAAACACATGTATTTGCAGATCATATGGTTCGGCGTAGGGATACATAATTTGGTCTGGTAACTTTTCAAAGCTTTTAGCTGTGAGCTGTCAGTCAGCACCAAAGAAGCCATGGGGCCAATGTAGGTGCGTCAAGTTGAGACTCAACCCGCTTCGCCAAATTGCTTAGAATTCTCCAAATGGGCAGCGTCGTTAAATACATAATGTGTGCCAGACTACTTCAGAAACAATTAAAATATAAAAGTATTTATTTTCACAAGTAAATAAATAAACAAATGTGTTTATTTTCACACACAAAAAAAAACATAAATTCACATGGATGTCTATGTGACACGATAGATATAGATGTTATCATCCCTTAGCAAATGGAGGGTGGTCATTGGTTTCAACGAAGAACACGCCAAAGGTCCTGCAAAAATAAAATTCAAATAAAGCAATTAAGCACTTATAAAGCACATATTGTTGGTGCTACTGATCGAACCTGTGTGAAGTTTCGAGATTTTCAAAATCAAATCTTACTAAGCTTCGTATTCATTTCGAAATTCCTGATTTTAATATTTGAAAAACCTGTATTGGATTCGAAATTTCGAAATGAAAACTGGTGCTCACTCTGGCTTGCAAGGCTCTCCCATCTGCACCCTCTGGTGGAGGGTGGTAAGGGCGTCAGGGCACCACCCCAGGACATGCTGGAAGTAACCCGGGCACGCCACGCCCCAGAACCCCACCTCTGACGTCACAGACTCGGCGAAGTAGGCCGGTGACAACATGTGACTGCACAACGGGGAATCTGCAACACGCCCCTCACTTGATAAATAGCTACAACACACCCCTCACTTGATAAATAGCTACAACACACCCCTCACTTGATAAGAAGCTACAACACACCCCTCACTTGATAAGTAGCTACAACACACCCCTCACTTGATAAGTAGCTACAACACACCCCTCACTTGATAAATAGCTACAACACACCCCTCACTTTATAAGTAGATACAACACACCCTTGACTGCATAAGAAGCTACAACACACCCCTCACTTGATAAATAGATACAACACACCCCTCACTTTATAAGTAGTTACAACACACCCCACACTTTATAAGTA